>SJYT01007113.1:150535-232780 GCA_006410635.1 Cephalophus harveyi | reverse complement strand
GAGGAGAGTGAAAAAGTTGGCTTGAAGCTCAACATTCAGAAAACGAAGATCATGGCATCTGGTGCCATCACTTCATGGGAAATAGATGGGGAAACAGTGGAAACAGTGCCAGACTTCATTTTTTGGGGCTCCAAAATCACTGCAGATGGTGACTGCAGCCATGAAATTAAAAGACGCTTACTCTTTGGAAGAAAAGTTATGTCCAACCTAGATAGCATTTTCAAAAGCAGAGATATTACTTTGCCGACTAAGGTCCGTCTAGTCAAGGCTATGGTTTTTCCTGTGGTCATGTATGGAGGAGGAAATGGCAACCCACTCCAGTACTCTTGCCTGGAGAATCCCATGGAGGGAGGAGCCTGGTAGGCTACAGTCCATGGGGTCGCAAAGAGTCGGACACGACTGAGCAACTTTACTTATGTATGGATGTGAGAGTTGGACTGTGAAGAAGGCTGATCGCCGAAGAATTGATGCTTTTGAACTGTGGTGTTGGAGAAGACTCTTGAGAGTCCCTTGGACTGCAAGGACATCCAACCAGTCCATTCTGAAGGAGATCAGCCCTGGGATTTCTTTGGAAGGAATGATGCTAAAGCTGAAACTCCAGTACATTGGCCACCTCATGCAAAGAGTTGACTCATTGGAAAAGACTCTGATGCTGGGAGGGATTGGGGGCAGGAGGAGAAGGGGATGACCAAGGATGAGATGGCTGGATGGCATCACGGACTCGATGGACGTGAGTCTGAGTGAACTCTGGGAGATGGTGATGAACAGGGAGGCCTGGTGTACTGCGATTCATGGGGTCGCAAAGAGTCGGACATGACTGAGCGACTGAACTGAACTGAACCCTATTTTAGGGAGCTTCCCTGGTGGCTCAGATGGTAAAGAATTTGCCTACAATGCAGGAGACACAGATTTGATCCTTGGATCAGGAAGATCCCCTGGAGAATGGCAACCCACTGCATTATACTTGCCTGAAGAATCCCATGGACAGAGTCACCTGGAGAGGGACAGTCCATGGGGCCACAAAGAGTTGGACATGACTGAGTGACTAACGCACACAACCTTATTTTACATGATTCATTCGTTGCCCTGAATTGCCCGTTCATGACATTTGCCTGGGTATTTATTGAAATATTTATCTTTTTCTTATTGGTTTATAATGGGAGGATTCTCATATGAAAAGTTGCCTACAGAACTCCAGTGATGAGTCTAAGATTTGAAAAGGCAATTATGCTTCACACATTCATAATTCTCTATATTCATAAACTCAGCAGAGACCAAGCTGAAGTTTACATCTGTTAAATTTTTTTCTAATAGAGTGTAAATCTTGTAAAAAAAAAAAAAAAGAAAGAAAGAAAAAGACATAGGAAGAAACAACAATTTGTTTTCCAGTTTCTCTTACCATCTGAAGAGCACTTTTTGGGAGATAGTGAACATGCTAAGGAAATCATTCTTATCTATTTAATACTCATTCCTCAAAAGCAATTCTTTGCTATTCTGTCTTAAGATACACATAAATCAAAACAAGAAAACAACCTAAGTGATAGACTTGTTCATTCTGACTCTCCCTGAGTCATATTACTGAAGTTTTCTTATAATACTTAAAAACAAGCCTATTGACAGAGCCAGGGACATCATAATAATCAGAACTGCACTCATTTTCACTCTCTCACACATTTCCCCACTGGATGAGTGGCTCCCTTGTATAAGTATGGCATTCACTGATCATAAAGTGGATTTCATCCAGATACAAAATATGAACAAATGAACTCATGAGAAATGATCCTTGAAATTCACACCACCCTCAAGTCTTGAAAGGATTTTCTATTTCATCAACTTTGGATGACCCATAATAATAAAACATAAAATATTATACAAAGATTAGAAAATCAAGAGTCACATAGTTCCTCCTCTGTCTCATTTTCTTAGCCCAACTCACTTCTCAGCATTTATAGCTGGTCCACTTGGCCTTCCCTCAGGAATTGCACCCCTTGGTTGAGTGAAGGGTTTCTCCTCTGTGCTTTCAGAACAGTCTTCATGGAGCTATCCTATCACTCCTTGTACAGTTTTGAAATGACATGGAATGTGGCTTCTCCTCAATTTGATTGCCAGCTCTGCAAGCCAAGGACCATGTGGTGTTCATCTTTGAGAACCTTCCAACTCTCACAGTCCCTGGCGCTTGGTGGGTTCTAAGTCATTACTTGTCTTGTTGTGTTATTGTTAGTATGTTGAACAATATGGAGGATAGTTTATTCCCCATTTTTGTTCACCTGTGGCAAACACAGCTGATTGCCCACCTAACAGCCATCACTGCCTCTTGCCCCTTTATCCTTGCTGGAGAAACTGATTTTGTTTTAAGTTTCACTCTCCACAAAGTTACATGCTCAGGAAGTGACTCCTCTTTGATGGCTGGGGGAGAGCATCATGGTGACGGGTCCCGTCAGTCTTTGCAGTCCCTTGCCCCTGGCCTGTGGCCCAAATCCCACTGATGAAGTCTCAGAACATCTAGTGAGCTTTGCGAAAAGCATTTTCTTTTCTTTCTTTCTTTCTTTTTTTAGGGGAGATTACTCTGAGTGGGCTTGACCTAACTAGGTAAGCCCTTTATTTTTTTTATTTTGCTTATTTATTAATTTTGTTTTTGGTTATGCTGGTCTTCGTTGCTTCACGCAGGCTTTCTCTAGTTGTGGAGAGAGGGAGCTGCTATCTAGCCCAGTGTTCGGGCTTCTTCCTGCAGTAACTTCCCTTATTGTGGGCACAGGCTTTAGGGATATAGGCTTAAGTAGTTGCAGCTCACGGGCTCCAGAGTGCTGGCTCACTCATTGTGGCACATGGGCTTAGTTGCTCCACAGCATGTGGAATCTTCCACAGGGATCAAACCTGTGTCCCTTGCATTGGCAGATAGATTCTTATCCACTGAGCCACCAGGGAAGTCCAAGACTTTTCTTGTAGTATAGAGAAAGACTCATGGGAGGAGACCACCTGTTTTAACTGGTCATTGCTGTATTGCTTGGGATATCTGGAACTGTTCCAGACATCGTCTAACACAAGGGAGACATCTTCCCACACCTGCTAAACCCTGCAGAGACATCCTCCACTGTGTGGTTATGCTGGAGTCACCTGCCTGCAGACTTTCAATGAGATATAACTAACCCCTGAAGGCATCCTGAGAGTAGTACATCGCCATGCTGAATAAAAGTGGGGAGAAACCAAAAGGTATATAGGAGTCTTGTTTTGGGGGAAATAGAGTCAATATGGAAAGTTAAAAGGAATCAGCTTTTATCTTATAGTAGAGAAGCCCACGGATATACCTGGCTACTGTTTTCAAGTTCATGGAGGATTTTACAGATGGGATATCAAACAGTTATTCCCTGTGACTTCTGAAGGCCTAACTCAAAGAGGAAATTGAATTAAAGCAGAAAAGACTCTGGCTACATTTAAGGGAGAATTTGCCTGAGGAATGATAAAACCCTGACAAAGGCCACCAAAGGATGAGAGCGTGCCTTTAGAGAAGGACGAGGATGGAAAACCTGCGTCTCTGAGCAGTTTATCATTCACTTACCCAAGGCAACGAGGATAACCAAATGGCTACCTGAAGTCTGTCATTTCATGCTACTGTAGAGAAGAGAAGCTACGGAAATTTAAGCAGATGAGGAATCAGCTGTCAATCTCCAAAAGTATCCATTAGGGTGTAAGTTTGATTCGACAAAGCTGGAAATACCTGTTTCAGCACTATCAGGCCAAAATGTCAACGTGACATCCAGTTTACAAGTGATGCTGAACACACACTGTTTATCAGAGATTTCTTATTAGTCACATGCCCTGAATGAGGACACTGAATGAAAAATGTCACTTTGGGGAAGGCGGCTAATTATATTTCTGGGTTTATTAGTAAGTTTACTATTAGTAAGCCTGATCCTAATCTGAATCCACTTTTCCATGGAAGGATGTAAAAATGAGTACCGCAGCTGGGTGTTAGGCAGCTCAGCCCAGGGTCACCCAATCCGGAGTCCAAGGCCTGGGGTAAAGGAACTACTCAAACAAACGATATTGCAAGTTGACTTACTAACTGTGAAATCGTCATGGATCACAATTATCCTGAGGCAATAACCACTTCTCCCCTTACAACCAATTTTATATAAAGGCTTTTATTAGCAAGACTCTCAGATTAACCCCAGAAGCTAAGGTAAATACAATAAAGGCATAGTAAAATCAGTTTTAAAAGGCTTCTTGTTGATTTGACTTGAATGTTCATACCACCCAATTTCACTGAGATTGCTGCAGGGGCATTTCTTCAGGCGGGGGTGGGGAGGATTTCTTTTCCTCCTAAATCTGGTTGAACAAATCTTAAAATAAAGATTCTGTGTATTGAAACTCATTCTTTCACAGATCAACAAGTGATCTTTCGATCATACAAGCATGGTTCTGCTGAGACTTTTATGGAAACGACATGGGCTGACAGGCACCCTGGGGAATGCGGGTCCTCTCTCAGCCCCCTTTCTCCTCTTCCCTTTCAGGATTCTCTAACTCCTTTCCTTTAGAACTATTTCCTAGAAAGATTTCCTCTCTCCTTTCATCTTGCTTTTGAGAATCCCTTCATGCCCTGTCTGATTATCCATTGCACTGGGCCACACACTCTCTGACAGCCCGGGGGGGGGCCCTGGAAACAGCCTCTGGGTTTTGAAAGAAATTCCGGACTTCAGATGAGGCATCCAACAGCCCACCTGGGTGCTGGGAGGAACTGTGTGGCAAGCAGCTGTCCTGTCCCTTTCCCTTTAGACCTTCCCTCCCCCACCCGCCCTGCCATTGGCAGTGGATAGAGGAAAGTCTGTAAGTGCCAGTTAGATTGTGTTGTTTGAGTCCTCAATTTTTCTTTTCTGCTCACGGGGTCAAATAAGCCCTTACACTGGATGCTGAAGCAGCATATATGTCTTGGCTTTACAGTCACCCAGTTGCTGTTCAGTTGCTCAGTCCTGTCTTACTCTTTGCAACCCCATAGTCTGCAGCTCACCTGGCTTCCCTGTCCTTCACTATCTCTCGGAGTTCACTTAAATTCATGTCCATCGAGTCAGTGATGCTGTCTAACCATCTCATCCTCTGCCATCCTCTTCTCCTTTTGCCCTCAATCTTTCCCAGCATCAGAGTCTTTTCCAATGAATTAGCTCTTTGCATCATGTGGCCAAAGTATTGGAGGGTCAGCTTCAGCATCATTCCCTCTGATGAATATTCGGGGTTGATTTCCTTTAGGATTGACTGGTTTGATCTCCTTGCAGCCTAAGGGACTCTCAAGAGTCTTCTCCAGCACCACAATTCAAAAGCATCATTCTTTGACGCTCGCCTTCTTTATAGTCCAACTCTGAAGCCACCCAGACTTGGGTACAAACTGTACTCTCCCGTCAAATACCAGTGTGTCTTCCAGTAATGTATCTAATCTCTAAGATTATCAGTTTCTTATAAAAAGAGTGATAATAATATCTACTTCACAATTAAGTAAGGGCCATTTTAAAAGTACTGATTATTCAGTCATTATAAAGAAGCAAAATGCCTCTTTGTAGCAACAAGAGACTTCTGAATACCTGTTCTCAAAATACAGATAGCATTTGCCACATGTACTTCAGTCATTTCCTTTCAAAGGAAACCCCAGTTTCAGGCCTATGACCACAGAAAAACAACTGCAGAGCTGAAGGATCAAATCGAAGTGGACAAAGGAGGACTCTTTTCTCAACAGCAAGGGAGACTACAGCAACATGGCCCGCAGCACAAGCTTTGCTGGGACCTGGGGAAGGTTAATGAGATAACATCTAGGTGGAAAGTGCTGAGTGTGCCAAATATTACCATGTCGCAATTACCCTGCTACTGGGGCAGGCACACCTTTGTCTGGATTATTCAAGAGCAGGCAGCTCTGAGAGAGAAGGTGGTGGGTGAGATGTAATTTAGGCAAGTCAAACACACCCTATCCCAGACACACTTTCAGTGATGTTGGGAGCTGCTGATGGGGAAAGGACTTTGGCCACCTCGGGGCTGCAGTTCAGTTGTTGAACTTTCTGGGTTTAGAACTATTTCCTGCCATGTTTCTGCTGAGCTTCCGAGAGGCCACTGACAACACAGCCACAGTGGACCTGCTCATCAGCCCTGTGCTCTGGGTCAACACCTCTGAGCCTTGGTTTCCTTGTCTGGGAAATGGGGAAAATAATCCCCATCTATTTCACAGGGTCTGAGATGCTGGGAAAGATTGAAGGCAGGAGGAGAAGGGGACGACAGAGGATGAGATGGTTGGATGGCATCACCAACTCGATGCACATGAGTTTGAGCAAGCTCCAGGAGTTGGTGATAGACAGGGAAGCCTGGCGTGCTGCAGTCCATGGGGTCACAAAGAGTCGGACACGACTGAGCGACTGAACTGACTGAGACTACAAAGCCAAGGTACTCTGAAAATTATAAAGGGTTCCACAGTGATGTGAACTATTAGATGTCACTTTCTATTCTCTTCCTTATCTGGCCATCGCCAATCTGAAGACATAAAGGTCTCTGACTTATATGTTGTTGTTTAGTTGCTAAGTTGTTTCCAACTCCTTTGTGACCCTGTGGTGGCGTGTAGCCCACCAGACTCCTCTGTCCATGGAATTCTCCAGGCAAGAATACTGGAGTGGGTTGCCATTTCCTTCTCCAGGGGAATCTTCCTGATCCAGGTATTGAACCCACATCTCCTGCATTGGCAGGCAGATTCTTTACCAACCATCATCAAAGTCTAGATGAACTTCTGCAAGCCTGAATTATGCCTTAAGAGCACTGAGAAAAGATACTATATTTTTTCTATTTTTAAAGACCAGCTTATCCAAGACACAGCGCTTATAGTTTGTGGATCCAGTAAGCCATGTTATTACGTAGATATAGTATTAGTTTTTATTTATGTAGCACCTGGAATTTTAAAAAACACTTTCACGTATATCACCCCATGGTGTCGTTTAGTGTCTGTAGGTCTTTGTCCTCCCAGCCAAATCTTTTGGGATATCTGCTTTTCTCCTTGCTGACTTTCACCAATTCGTCTCTAGTAGAGGCAGAAGCCTGGGGCTTCAGGAATTCAGGCGTGACCCCGGGAGTCTTACTGGTCATGGCCTCAATAGCATCAGTCATTTAGGAAATGAAGACAGCTCCAAGCTGCCCCGCCTGTCTCATGACCGGGACATAGACAGTCCTGCTCACAGGGGGACAAGCACCCCCCATGACCCGCAGTCATCACGCCAGTTTCAGGAAAGGCTCCCATGTTCCCAGAGTCTCGGCCACTGCTTACTGACAAACCAGCCCCTCAATAATCTTATTGTATGTTTTCAAATAATTCTCTGTAATGCCCCAAGAATGTCTGAACTTCTGTATGAACTCACTAGTTTGCATATTTTTCAGCTCATTAGCGGGAACTCCAATAGACAAGGCCCACGACCTTGCCTTTCCACAGATCTCTTCGGGTAGTGGGTGGGGGGTGGGGGGACAGGCGGCCTCTCCTGCTGGTGAAACCACAGTACCCTCCTTCTGACTCTGCCCCCAACACACACTCCAGCCTCTTTCTTCCCTCACCCCCTTCACAACCAATGATCAAACAAAAATAGCTTTCCTTCAGTTACAGTTTACTCATTAGAGAATGCCATAAGACTCTGAATTTTCATGAAGCAAGATTCTGAAAAAAGAGACAGCAGAGATACTGTTGCCTTTGATGACCTGTTGACCCTGACCCCATGCCACTGGGAAGGGCGGATTCAGGTTTTAGGATGTCTGCACAGAACCCCAGCTCTAATATAGCCTGTCATTCATAAATCCCTGAGACATCCAGGCCCAGCCAGATGTGACGTGGCCTGGCCTAATCCTTCTGTGGAGAAGCCAGGGAGAGTGGGAGTAAGCCCTTATTGGAAATGAGATCTTATATTGGAATATTAAGGTTTTAAAAATGCTTCAAATGGGACTATTTGGGAGTATATTGTAGTGCATGGATACATCAATTCAGGAGATACTGTATCTTATTCTGCTAGATACAGCTAGAATCATAAAGAAGATAAGTACCAGACTTCATAGCTATTGGGCAAAGTGCTTCCCAATACCTCCACCTGGGCTTTTGCAATATGGAGCATGATGTATTTTGATTCACATGTGCAATATTTTTCTATGTATTTCCTGCTAGAGGTATCTGTCCCACAGATGAGATGACTTCAGAGTTAGGGATGTACAACAAGAGCAAAGGACCATGAGTAATTCCCAAATTTTTGCTTAAGTCATCCATTTACTTATATATTTATGCATTTTTATTTCAAGAAACATTTGCATGCATGCATGCTGTGTGTGCTGCTGCTGCTGCTAAGTCACTTCAGTTGTGTCCGACTCTGTGCGACCCCATAGACGGCAGCCCACCAAGCTCCCCCGTCCCTGGGATTCTCCAAGCAAGAACACTGGAGTGGGTTGCCATTTCCTTCTCCAATGCATTAAAGTGAAAAGTGAAAGTGAAGTCGCTCAGTCATGTCCGACTCTTAGCGACCCCATGGACTGCAGCCCAGCAGGCTCTTCCGCCCATGGGATTTGCCAGGCAAGAGTACTGGAGTGGGGTGCCATTGCCTTCTCTGGCTGTGTGTGCTGCTGCTACTGCTAAGTTGCTTCAGTCGTGTCTGACTCTGTGCGACCCCAGAGACGGCAGCCCACCAGGCTCCCCGTCCCTGGGATTCTCCAGACAAGAACACTGGAATGGGTTGCCATTTCCTTCTCCAATGCATGAAAGTGAAAAGTGAAAGTGACATCGCTCAGTCGTGTCTGACTCTTAGGGACCCCATGGACTACAGCCCACCAGGCTCTTCCGCCCATGGGATTTTCCAGGCAAGGGTGTTGGAGTGGGGCGCCATTGCCTTCTCTCTGTGTGTGCTAAGTCGTTTCAATTGTGTCCAACTCTTTACAACCCCAGGAACTGTAGACCACCAGGCTCCTCTGTCCATGGGATTCACCAGGCAAGAGTACTGGAATAGGTTGCCATTTCCTTCTCCAGGGGATCCTCCTGACCCAGGGATCGAACCCACATCTCTTATGTCTCCTGCATGGACAGGTGTGTTCTTTACCATTAGCACCACCTAGGGAGCCCAAGAAACATTTACTTATAGCTAATTTTGTGTACAGCACATTGTATACTATGTATGCTTTATTCAGTGAGAAGATGCAGACAGTCTTTCAGGCCATCAAACCACTAAAAATAATGTAATGCAGTAAGAAATTTAACTCTCTATATAAACATTATTGCAAGAAATTTCATCACAAGTGTATTATTAAGCACCATGTGACTACTACTGAAAATGTGGCCTGGGAACTGAGGAAGACTAGCTGGAGTAATGAGGCAAAGATCAGAGCCAAGTGGAGCCTAGAAAGATGGAGAGTGAAAAATTTCAACCATGCTTCCACCTTTCCTTCCCAACCAAGGGCAGAAGGATCTGTGCTCTTCTTTCATTACTCCTGATTATCCCTCGTGGGAGATCCAAGTTGCAGTACAGTGGCCAGAAGACTGATACCCAAGAGGTAAAAATAGGATTGGAGAATGCACAGATAGATTATCATTACATTCAAAAAGTTAGAACCAACTCTAACTTGAAAAGATGAGCCCTTTCAACTATTACCGTCTGCTGCAGGAAAGGCCTTCAGTAATTACTGGTCGAATGAATGAACGACCAACATGATCTCCAGAACTTCCCCAAATCTACTTTTGCTATTTCATTTCAGGTGCCCTGGTAGCCTACTGAAGTGAACAAGGCAGAACTTGTCCCACAGGGCTTTGCAAGTGACTAGATTTCTGTTAAGGGCTCCTTTCCTGCAGAATGGGATTATGCAGTGATTTTTTTTTTAACCATTAGGTTGTTTTTGCTCCCTTGGTAGTAACAGCAGTCTGATGATGAAAATCCTTATGTACATTTTCCTGGGTACCTGAATGAGAGTGTTTCTAGGTTAGGCACACAGGAACATGCTCAGCCTTTCCAGACACTGCCAAGTTGTTTTCCAAAGTGTTTGTACCAATTCACACCCCCACCAGCAATGCAGAACAGTTATTGTTTGTCTATATCCTTGCCAGAACTTAGTATCATTAATTTTACCAAGATGAGAAGGGTAAAATGACATCTCATGGTTGTTTCTCTTTGCATTTCCCTGATCACTGTTGAAGATGAATCTGTTCTCTGAAACTCTTATTAGATCCATGTAAAGGCTTACCTTTTCATACTGTTTTGAAAGGCAAAAAGATAGGACACTGAAAGATGAACTCCCTAGGTGAGTAGGTGCCCAGTATGCTACTGGAGATCAGTGGAGAACTAACTCCAGAAAGAATGAAGAGACGGAGCCAAAGTAAAAACGACACCCAGTTGTGGGTGTGACTGGTGGTGGGAGTAAAGTCCGATGCTGTAAAGAACAATATTGCATAGGAACCTGGAATGTTAGGTCCATGAATCAAGGCAAATTGGAAGTGGTTAAACAGGAGATGGCAAGAGTAAACATCGACATTTTAAGAATCAGTGAACTATATGTGACTGGTGATAGAAGCAAGATCCGATGCTGTAAAGAGCAATATTGCATAGGAACCTGGAATGTTAGGTCCATGAATCAAGGCAAATTGGAAGTGGTTAAACAGGAGATGGCAAGAGTAAACATCGACATTTTAAGAATCAGTGAACTAAAATGGACTGGAATGGGTGAATTTAACTCAGATACCATTGTATCTACTACTGTGGGCAAGAATCCCTTAGAAGAAATGGAGTAGTCATCGTAGTCAACAAAAGAGTCCAAAATGCAATACTTGGATGAATCTAAAAATGACAGATTCATTTCCAAGGTAAACCATTCAATATCAAAGTTATCCAAGTCTATGCCCTGACCAATGACTGCAGCCATGAAATTAAAAGACGCTTACTCCTTGGAAGAAAAGTTATGACCAACCTAGATAGCATATTCAAAAGCAGAGACATTACTTAATGCCAACTAAGGTCCGTCTAGTCAAGGCTATGGTTTTTCCTGTGGTCATGTATGGATGTGAGAGTTGGACTGTGAAGAAGGCTGAGTGCTGAAGAATTGATGCTTTTGAACTGTGGTGTTGGAGAAGACTCTTGAGAGTCTCTTGGACTGCAAGGAGATCCAACCAGTCCATCTGAAGGAGATCAGCCCTGGGTGTTCTTTGGAAGGAATGATGCTAAAGCTGAAACTCCAGTACTTTGGCCACCTCATGCAAAGAGTTGACTCATTGGAAAAGACTTTGATGCTGGGAGGGATTGGGGGCAGGAGGAGAAGGGGACGACAGAGGATGAGATGGCTGGATGGCATCACTGACTCGATGGACATGAATCTGAGTGAACTCTGGGAGATGGTGATGGACAGGGAGGCCTGGCATGCTGCGACTCATGGGGTCTCAAAGAGTCGTACACGACTGAGGGACTGAACTGAACTGAATAATGCTGAAGAAGCTGAAGTTGAATAGTTCTATGAAGACCTACAAGACCTAGAACTAACACCCAAAAAAGTGTTAGTTTTTCATTATAGGGGACTGGAATGCAAAAGTAAGAAGTCAAGAAATACCTGGAGTAACAGGCAAATTTGGCCTTGGAGTACAGAATGAAGCAGGGCAAAAGCTAACCGAGTTTTGCCAAGAGAACGCAATGGTCACAGCAAACACCCTCTTCCAACAACACAAGAGAAAACTCTACACATGGACATCACCAGATGGTCAATACCAAAATCAAATTGATTATATTCTTTGCACCCAAAGATGGAGAAGCTCCATAAAGTCAGCAAAAACAAGACTGGGAGCTGACTGTGGCTCAGATCATGAACTCCTTATTGCCAAATTCAGACTTCAGTTGAAGAAAGTAGGGAAAACCGCTAGACCATTCAGGTGTGACTTAAATCAAATCCCTTGTGACTCTACAGTGGAAGTGACAAATAGATTCAAGGGATTAGATCTGATAGAGTACTTGAAGAACTATGGATGGAGTTTCATGACATTGTACAGGAGTCAGTGATCAAGACCATCCCCAAGAAAAAGAAATGCAAAATGGCAAAATGGTTTCCTGAGGAGGCCTTATAAATAGGCCTTACAAATAGCTGTGAAAAGAAGAAAAGCGAAAAGCAAAGGAGAAAAGGAAAGATATACCCTTTTGAATGCAGAGTTCCAAAGAATAGCAAGGAGAGATAAGAAAGCCTTCCTCAGTGATCAATGCAAAAAATAGAGGAAAACAATAGAATGGGAAAGACTAGAGATCTCTTCAAGAAAATTAGAGATAACAAGGGAACTTTTCATGCAAAGATGGGCACAGTAAAGGACAGAAATGGTATGGAACTAACAGAAGCAGAAGATATTAAGAAGAGGTGGCAAAAATACCCAGAAGAACTATACAAAAAATATCTTCACAATCCAGATAATCATGATATCGTGATCACTCAACTAGCGTCAGACATCCTGGAATGCGAAGTCAAGTGGGCCTTAGGAAGCATCACTACAAACAAAGCTAGTGGAGGTGATGGAATTCCAGTTGAGCTATTTCAAATCCTAAAAGATGATGCTGTGAAAGTGCTTCACTCACTATGCCAGCAAATTTGGCAAACTCAGCAGTGGCCACAGGACTGGAAAAGTCAGTTTTCATTCCAGTACCAAAGAAAGGCAATGCCAAAGAATGCTCAAACTACCACACAATTGCACTCATCTCACATGGTAGCAGAGTAATGCTCAAAATTCTCCAAGCCAGGCTTCAACACTATGTGAACCATGAACTTCCAGATGTTCAAGCCAGTTTTAGAAAAGGCAGAGGAACCAGAGATCAAATTGCCAACATCCACTGGATCATCGAAAAAGCAAGAGAGTTCCAGAAAAACATCTATTTCTGCTTTATTGACTATGCCAAAGCCTTTGACTGTGTGGATCACAGTAAACTGTGGAAAATTCTGAAAGAGATGGGAATAGCAGATCACCTTACCTGCCTCCTGAGAAATCTGTATGCAGGTCAGGAAGCAACAGTTAGAACTGGACATGGAGCAACAGACTGTTTCCATGTCAGGAAAGGAATGCTCAAGGCTGTATATTGTCACCGTGCTTGTTTAACTTATATGCAGAGTACATCATTAAGAAATGCTAGGCTAGAAGAAGCACAGGCTGGAATCAAGATTGCCGGGAGACTTATTAATAACCTCAGATATGCAGATGACACCACCCTTATGGCAGAAAGTGAAGAATTAAAGAGCCTCTTGATGAAAGTGAAAGAGGAGAGTGAAAAAGTTGGCTTAAAACTCAACTTTCAGAAAACTAAGATCATGGCATCCGGTCCCATCACTTCACTGCAGTTGATGACTGCAGCCATAAAATTAAAAGATACTTGCTCCTTTGAAGAAAAGTTATGACCAACTTAGACAGCTTATTAAAAAACAGAGACATTACTTTGCCAACAAAGGTCCATACAATCAAAGCTACAGTTTTTTAATAGTCATGTATGGATGTGAGAGTTGGACTATAAAGAAAGCTGAGCGCTGAAGAATTGATGCTTTTGAACTGTGGTGTTAGAGAAGACTCTTGAGAGTCCCTTGGACAGCAAGGAGATCCAACCAGTCCATCCTAAAGGAAATCAATACTGGAAGGACTGATGCTGAAGCTGAAACTCCAATTCTTTGGCTACCTGATGTGAAGAGTTGACTCACTTGAAAAGACCCTGATGCTGAGAAAGATTGAAGGCAGAAGGAGAAGGGGATAACAGATGATGAGATGGTTGGATGGCATCACCAACTAAATGGGCATGAGTCTGAGTAAACTCTGGGAGTTGGTGATGGACAGGGAGGTCTGGCATGCTGCAGTCCATAGGGTCGCACAGAGTCGGACACCACTGAGTGACTGAACTGGACTGAAAGGCCTACCTACTCTTTAAGTCTCTTGGCTTCTTTTTCACACTTTTCATGTCTTTGTCTCCCTTTTCTACATTTTGAATAATTCCTTACAGTTCATTTATTTTTTTAATGTGCCTACTTTTCCATTTAATCAATCCATTGATGTTCTCAATTTCAACTATAATATTTTTATTTTTCAAAATTCTTTTTGTTTTGTAAATCTTCAAGATCATTATTTTGTCTCTTTTCCCTTAAATATTTAATCTCCTCTATTATTACTTTTAGCCAGACTTACTATGTTATAACTGATAATGGTAATAGCTAATGTCATTTGAGGTCTGATTCTTCCATTTTGTTTTTTGGACATTCCCCATGGTGTCTTGATTGCTTCTGTTTGTGAGTTTTGATGGTAGGGTTGAATTCTATGCTACTTAATCATGGGAATTTTTTGAGGCCTCATTTGAAGGTAGGAAGATCCCCTGGAGAAGGAAATGGCAATCCACTCCAGTATTCTTGCCTGGAAAATCCCACGGACGGAGAAGCCTAGTAGGTTACAGTCCACGGGGTCGCAAAGAGTCGGACACGACTGAGCGTCAAACCTCAAACCTCAAACCTCTTCCAGAGGACACTGCTTTTATCTCTGCCATGTGATTGGAATCAATTAAAACCTGAAATCACTTTAAAATAATATTTAAACTTGAAGTATTTTGGCCTTCATAGATAACATATTTTGGACCACAAACCCCTGTAGGTTTGAATGCTGGGGAGACGTTCTTCCCTGCTCCACCCAGCACTGTGGTCAAGACAAGCACGTTTCCTTGCTATCTTCATCAGTGAGGTGGGTTTCTATGTACTTCACCCTCATACTCAGGTGTCGCCCCCTGGGATCCTAACTTTATATGCGGATCTCCTGTTAGATTTCACTTTGGCTGGGCCTTCGGCTTGGTCATCTGCCAGCCTTACCCCTTGCGGCCGTTAACACCGTAGGTTAATGCAAGCAGGGCTCCTCCAATGCCTCCATTGAGAAGGCTAAATTCAGAGTACTCTTAACTTTCAGGATTCCTTCTTTTACTCTATATGCCTCTGAATATTTCTTACTCTCCTACTAGCCTAGGATGCATTTAAAAATAATTTTTAATTCAATATTTTGTTTCACATTTTTAATTGTTTTTAGAAATGAAAGTGAAAGTCGCTCAGTGTGTCCAGCTGTTTGTGACCCCATAGTCCATGGAACTCTCCAGGCCAGAATACTGGAGTGAGTAGCATTTCCCTTTTCTGGGGACTCTTCTAAACCCAGGGATGGAACCCAGGTCTCCAGCATTTTGCAGGGGGATTCTTTACCAGCGGAGCCACCAGGAAAGCCCTGTTTTTAGAAGAGAGATGTTCAATTTGTCATACTGAAAGAAAGGAATTTTATTACATAATTTATTGTAATTTTCTGTGTGTTTGTGAAAGTGTTGGTTGCTCAGTCATGCCCAATTCTTTGTGACCCGGTGGACTGTAGCCCACCAGCCTCCTCTGTCCATTGAATTCTCTGGGCAAGAATACTGGAATGCACAGCTGTTCCCTTTTCCAGGGGATCTTCCTGATCTACGGGTTGAAGCTGGGTCTCCTGCATTGCAGGCAGATTCTTTACTGTCTGAGCCACCCGGGAAGCCTGTGTGTTTGCAGTATTTTGTATTTAGAAGAATAACAGTTCTGAGAAAAACTCTTGGAAGGAAATAGACCAAAAAAGTGTGAAGTGAGGACAGTGAGATTATTGCTGAGTATTTCCTATTCCTATTTTTCTGTACTCTGCATCTCCCCACATACACCTCAAATTAAAGTTTGTAACAAAATGAAAGTCCGTAGGATCACATCTTAAAGAGCAGTTTGTTTACATACACTGAACTGTCAGATAATTCTCCACTTATTCTGATCAAGTAAATCCAGAGAGCAAATAAATCTTACCCTGAAAAGATCCAAGAAGTGGGTAACACTGAGCCTTACTAAATGTAGCAAAAGCACTACTAAACTTTAAAATACCTAAAATGATCTTATCTAGAACTTGTTCTGAAAGAGCTGGATACACATTTCCCCCTTAAAAACCAGTAAGTGATGTTTCCAGTGAAAACATTTGAGGAAAATTAAGCTTTAATATTTGTTCATTAAATAGTATAATTCTTCAGAATCTCATTTTGAATCTTGTAAATATACAAAAATAGCTTCAGAGTGTTTTTAAAGTAAATAATTCAATTTCATGTAGCATTGATAATGCCATCTCAGTCTCCTGAATATTTGTGAACTGGCAGTCTTGATGGTACCCAAATCCATTCACACACCCAGAAAAATCCACCCCATGAGGAAGTGTTTCAGGTACTATCCATGACACCTCTGACCTCCTCATTACCCTACCCTCATCAACAGGTTATCAAGTTCTCAAACTGTTGTCTATGTAGTAGGCAAAAATGGTGTCTCATTGTGGTTCTTCGGAGAAGGCAATAGCAAGCCACTCCAGTACTCTTGCCTAGAAAATCCCATGGATGGAGGAGCCTGGTAGGCTGCAGTCCATGGGGTCGCTAGAAGTCGGATGCGACTGAGCGACTTCACTTTCACTTTTCGCTTTCACACAATGGAGAAGGAAATGGCAACCCACTCCAGTGTTCTTGCCTGGAGAATCCCAGGGACAGGGGAGCCTGTTGGGCTCCTGTCTATGGGGTCGCACAGAGTCGGACACGACTGAAGCGACTTAGCAGCAGCAGCAGCAGCATTGTGGTTCTTTCATCCCTTTTCATAGCAGCATAATATTTCATTGCATGAAAGCAAAATAATCTGCTTTTATTTAAACGAGTTCTCCATTAATAGTGGTTTAGATAACTTGCAATTTTGCTATTATAAACAGTGCAGCAATCAACTTTCTGGGTATGTACATCTTTATACAATTGTTCTTTTACATTCTTAGGATAAACTCATTATTTTGCTACTTGTTGCCAGACTGCCTTACTTGTACTTTAGGCACAAATTCTTGCAGTAGACAAAACTTCTAAAAAAAGTATAAATTCCTAGACTATCTTTCTAAAACTAACAATATTTTCATTTATATTTAAAATTTTTGCATTTTACTATTTGTAAATTAAAGTCTACCTTGCTGTCATTATCTACAGATAGATTTGATTTGTTGAAAAAAAAATGTAAATACAATAGTCCAAACTTACAAAGCAAATAAGTTAGGGAGTGACTATTTGCATTACAAAATTATTTGTTTTTCAAAATGGTATCAATTTAAACTGAAAGCATCCTGACAACAATTGAAATATGCCCAAGTCTATAAAAATCCAATTTATACATAACGTGTCAAGAGTATATCAAACACACAAAGTGAGGTACACTTACTTGAACATAATGTTATGTCTGAGGAGGGTGATTAAATATGCTGCTGCTTTTTTTGAGAGGCAAATTATGTAAGAAATCCATGAAGGATTAACAAAACTATAATTACATGATATCTTCTTCTCTAAAACTCTTAGGTTTGTTTTCTTTTCTTTTTTTTTTTTTTTAAGACTGTGCTTCAAAAGCAGAAAGAATGTCCCTTCCCCCTCCCTTGCTTTTCAGGCTTCCCACTGCATGCCAGCCAACAGAGTGGCCTATGGCTCGTAACATACATAGTCCACCTCCCACCAGCATATTTGCAGAGTCAACAGTACATATTGCACTAAACCACACCTCATGTAAAAGGCGTTTAATCATCCTTTACTCTTTGGTGTAGGAGAGTGGTGGTAGTGGGGGTGGAGGGAGGGAGAGCTGGCTGTTGGCGAGATAGCTGAGGGGAATGGAAATATATCATTACCGAGGGGCGGGTGGTGGCCTTCTTATTCACTGGCTCTAATTCCCTCACCAGACAAATGAAATGACAATGCTGTAGGGCTTAGAAAAATTGGGGCAACTCTGGGGCAGTGGGCGGCCGAGAATGTATTAATGACAGCCTGCCTGGGCCTTTGAGTGGCAGATAAAACACTGAGATATACACTCTGTACATTTAACCAGCTCCAGTCCCTAACAAGCTTTCCTAATCTTTTGTCCCAGTCACTCATCTTTTTAAGCCAGATTCAGAAAAATGCATATACCATGTAAAACATTTTTGTTTCTGTAAGAAGACTGTAACAGAAGTTTGAGGGGGGAGTTTGGCATTTTTCCAGCATATTCGGGAATCCCCGCCTACACTCTGACCATAATTAGCATGTGGCCTTCAGAATACAAGCCCGGGAGGAAGGAGGCAGGCATAGGCCAGCCCCCTTGACTCCTCCCAGTTTCCTTTCCTCACTTACACCCCTCGCCTATTAAGCAGTCCAGCTGTAGGCCACGTTTGCCAGGCGCCCACCGGTTACCGCTAGAAGGCCACACAGGTGTTGCACCCAGGGCCTTGCTTGGCACTTTCAGAGTTTATAGCCTCTGGACTAGAAAAGGACTGACCCATTTCATTTGATGAGGTCAGTAGGAAATTAAAGTAATTAGTGGGAAAACGACTGGACTGGGTGTCAGAAGACCTGGGTTGACTTCTAGCTGGGCCATTGCTTAGCCATGTGACCTTGAGCAAGGAACTTAATCCCTGCAGACCCAAGTTTTGTTTTGTTTTGTTTTGTTTCAGTTGAGAAATGAGGTTTTGATAAAAGTGATCTGGGGAATAAACCTGAGCCAAGTGATCGATTTTGTGTGTACGTGGGTGGCTGTGCCTCTGCGGCTGTGTGTATACGTGTAAAGTATGAAAAGATCAGTCCAAGGAGAAATGGATTTGAGCAATCACGGCACTCACATTCAGAAGTGGAAGTGAGCAGCCGGGATGGTGAGAAGGTATGTCAAAGGGGTGAAAGTGCTTTCCCGTTGGTCCTGTAAAACAAATTGACCTAAAACGTAGCAGTGTAAACCAAAAACCAGTTCCTTTAAAACGATCATTTTTAATGATTTTGTGGGGTTTGAGGTCAGGAAGAGGGGCGTGGCCGCTCTGTTGTCACATCGCTTTTCTCACGAGGCTACAGTCAGATAGTGGGAGAGGCTGCAACCGTCTGAAGGCTCCGCTGGTCTGTGTTTTGACACACCCGAGACACCCACCCTGGCCTGTTCTCAGTGGATGCTGGCTGCTGCTGGAAGCTCAGCAAGGCTGTGATCAGAAGGGCTTTCTGGCATGGCTTTTTCAGGGGAGGAAGGCTCTGCCTGATGGTGGGCTTCTCCCCAGAGCAAGCATCCCAAGAGAAGAAAGCAGAAGCGGCACAGCCTGTTCAGACCCAGCCTGAGAAGTCACACAGCAACGCCGCTGTATCGTCAAGTGTTAGTGGCTCAGTCGCGGCCAACTCTTTTCAACCCCATGGGCTGTAGCCCACCAGGCTCCTCTGTCCATGGGATTCTTCAGGCAAGAATACTGGAGTGGGTAGCCATTGCCTTCTCCAGGCGATCTTCCAACCCAGGAATCAAACTTTGGTCTCCTGCATTGAAGGCAGATTCTTTACCATCTGAGGCATAAGATGACCAATTTACCATTTGACCAATCTAAACTTAATTGGTCAAAATAGTCACCAGCGCATCCCGGTTCAGAGGAGGGTGTGGAGGACTCTTGCTCTTGATGACAGGATGTTAAAGAAAGTTGAGGTCAAGTTGTAGAAGTGCCACTGGCTCTGAACAAGAATGCTCTGATTTTTCTCAGTATCTTTGAAATAAATGTCTTGATAATTTCTATAATTTTATCAGCTTTCTGAGATAAGAGGCTTCTTGACTAATCTGGTTTGCTGAGTACTTATGAAGTGAAGGTACTTAAAGAATCACTGCACTTTTCAAGTAAATTGTATAGCTCCAGATCTGAGATTTCCCTTTAACCTCCACAGCTGTTCGATGTGAATGAATTCAGTTATATAACTCTGCAGTGTGGGGTGGGGGGGGAAGCTGCGAAAAATCAAATAACCAGACATTTTTATTATTGCTAGACTGAGTTGGATGATTCAGAAACAGACCTCTGCTCCTCGGGATCTGACAGCTCACAGTGAATTGGGACAATAACACTACACGAGACACAGCAGATACCAACACCCCAGGAGCCCCAGGGAACAGTCTGCGACCGAGGGAGAACACCCCAGAATCCATCTCAGGGAAAATGTCTTTGAACCTACCTGAACTTGAGCTCTTCTGACGCCGGTGGCTGAAAGCAAACAGACTTCACGCTCTCCTCCTTGGTCTAATTTCAGTGATTATTCCTTCCCATCTTGCGCAGCTGCCATCAGACTGATTTTAGTTCCTGGGGATTAAACAGTTTCTGAAGGTTGTTATCACTCCCCTTCAGTGGAGCATATCTTCAAACACCTTCCTGGATAATTACCATGGCCCAGTGATTGGGCAATCACCAGAGTGATTTTAAACACACACACAGACACACACACACACAGACACACACACATTCTTCTCCGGCGTGTTCCTTTGTGTTTGTTTTGGTTTTGCATTTTCAAAGCCCAGCGGTTCGTGAGAGACAGTAGAAGGACAAAATAAAAAGACATATGGTAGTGCTTAAATTATTCCCCAAAAGGGAAAGTGTCCAACATGAGATTATTCAGTCTTTCTACCATTCTAGGGTGGGGAGGGAGGCATTTCAACCAAGAAAATCATAGAATATCCACAATACCCAGAGGAGGACTGAATTATATTATCAACTTCCAAATACAGTCAGCAATATTTCACCAGAAAAGCTGCTTTGCAAAAATTAAACCTCTAATGTTTACACTGGGAAATACCTCCAGTCCTTCTCTGCTGTCTTCCCTAGTCCCCCTGTACACACACACACACACACACACACACATTCATACACACACACACACACACACTATCTTTCTCTCTCCAGGATTGTCTTTGTTTGGTTCACCTCTTTTATCCTAACATGTAGATACGTGATTCTGTAGTGAGATGCCCAAATGTCTTCCAAAGGAAAGATTACACAGAGTAGAATTTTGTCTCTTATTTTTCAGAATGTTTTAAGATCCTATAAACTCATCTGATATAAGCCTATGGAAAAAGACAGCCAGAAGGAAATCAATGAGACAATTCCGTGAGATCTTTTTTCATCCAAATTGATAACTAGGGAAGTAGGTGGAGGTTGGGTTTCAGCTTCCAGTTCTCTTACTCGGTTTATGCGGCTTCAATCCATTCTACCCAGGCTTAGGCATGTTACATAAAGGCTTTATGAAATGAGATAAATCTTGAGAAACACTTTTAAATTTAAATTTTAAAAACAAGTGATGCATTCATGGTTCAGTATGAAGCCACCATAATGTGTATATGTTGCGAAGTCTGCCCCCATCTTCTCCAGGGCCTCCTCACCCCACCCCTACTCCTTATAAATAAGCATATTGTTAGTTTCTTGTGTATCTCCCCAGTATTTGTGCTAATACAAACAAACACAAATATATCCGCATTTTCCTCCCTTTTTCATTGTATTTGAGAAGGAATTTAAGAGAGCTAGAAGTGGCCTTGTTTGTGCCCGTGCTGGGAATACACAAGTAGAGAGATAATAGAATATCAGAAGCTCATAAGAAGGGAAATGATTTCTCAGTTATTTAGATTCCCTGAATCACTTTCTTTGACATTGGTCCTTTGATTAAATCTATTCTTTGGGCCTCTTAATTCTTAAAACTTATAAAATCTTTATTGTTTGCACAAGCAAAATTCTAGATAGTTTATATATAATAGCTCATCTCTTGCTTAACAACAAAAACATGTAAATGACATCCTTAAGAGAAGAACATAAAGTACAATAGCAAGTGCAGAGCAGAGTCCCCTTACCCAGCGATCCGACTATGGACATCCAGTGGGGAGGCTGACCATGGCCTGAGGGAAGAACAGTCATTCTGATTTGGAAGCTTTTTTGTTTTACATGTATCCATGAATAGAGAAGAGGCTTCCCAGGTGGTGCTAGTGGTAAAGAACCCGCCTGCCAGTGCAGGACACTTAAGAGATGCAGGTTCATCCCCTGGGTGGGGAAAATCCCCTGGAAAAAGGCATGGCAATCCACTCAGTATCCTTGTCTGGAGAATTCCATGGACAGAGGAGCCTAGCAAGCTACAGTCCTTAGGATTGCAAAGAGTCGAATACGACTGAAGCGACCTAGCGCACATGTATGTGTGCATAGAGAAAACAAGGGCCTTAGAACGTCTTACTCTTCTGACACTTGGGAGTCTAAAGTAGAATCACTTGGTAGATTTTAGAACAACCACAGGAATGTGTATGTAACCAGATAATTGATGCTGGGCATTGTGTGGGACTGTGCCAGACTCCAAAAACAATTAAATCATTTTAAACTCATATTTTGGAAATGAACAGACAACAGTGACAACTACCTATCTTGTGAGCAAGTTGAAACACAATAATGATGTAATTTGTTGCCATTTTTCAGTGTGTAGTATCGTATTATATGCCAGATGAATAAAAAACTAAATTGTGAATGACATATAGAATAAATGATTGCATGGATCATATTGTAACAATTGCTTTACATGGTTGATGCTTTCCTAAAGAGTTATATGATTGATGAGTTTGGGAAAATCAAACAAAATTTGATTAAATGTTTACATAAATCCTTAAGATGACTCATTTATTTTGATTTTTTATTTAAATGAAATATATAAAAAGATTTTAAGATATCTTAACAGGACAAAAAGTGTGCAGTGAAACAAATCTCCTCCCCACCCCATCCTAGTTTCCCAGAGCTATTCCTTGGCCACACCCCCCAACATACCAGTTCTTCTTTTCCCCAGAGATATTCTGTATATTAAAATATGTAAATATTTCTCTTTTACAACACAAATAAGGGCATGCTGCAAACCTATTCATCACGTGTCTCCATCAGCACAGGCACACCTATGTACCAGAATATCCCACTGGAAGGAAGGACCGCAGGTTATTCATCCAGGCCCCCAGGAGTGATGACTCTTCTCTGATGTGAATGAGACTGTTGGTAGAGTAAAATGAAATCGCCTTCTCACGATCTCGTTTCATAAATGTCCTTGTTATGCTCTGAGTGTTGTCCTCTCCCCATTTCTGGCATCTGGAAACTCATTTATTCCCCTGTCAGCAGTTACCATCATGTGCTGCGTGAGGTCCAGAATCTGAAAACCACTCTTTTATACATTTTGTTTTAGTTTTTTTCATTGTTTCAAGCAGGAGGAGAAATCCAATCCCTGTTATTCCATCTTGGCCAGAAGCAGAAGTGTCATATTTTTTAAACACCGAAGTGTTTCCTTAAACTTAGACGTATACAATCATCTGAGCAACTCACTAAAAATGAAGATTCCTGGGCTCCCACCCAGAAGTTCTGATTCAGCAGGACTGCCTGGGAATCTATATTTCTAACCAGCAGCTCAACTAATGTTAAAGCCCTGCCATGGACTAGACCAGTTGTTTGGGAACCACTGGCTTAACGGATGATGGTATTTATTTGTCAGCTATCCTCAAGTGATACCACCATATGGACAGTCTGTTTTTTGGAAGAGCAAAATAGAAATAAACAGAGTGATGGATTTCTTGCCAGACTTTGAATTACTGAGGTTTTGGAAACACACTGTCACCTCTGATGAGTGTCTGACGAGGCCAGGGTTCTGTTCCAAAGGGACAGCTCTGCCCAGCATGTGACACAACAGACCCAATGAGCTTGATGGCAGGTTGGAAGTCAGGGTGGAAGGGGCGCATTTGCTTGTCTGTGCAGAAAGGGCACAGATCCCAGCAGCTTCAGCTTAGTTAAACTCATTTTGGAAAATATTTTTGGCCTGTGTGGTTTTATGCTTTTAGAGTTCCATTTTTAAGCACTGGGCCTGTCCAAACCCACTGAGGCTGAGCTGAAGCATCCAAGGAAGATGCTGAGTTTCACACCGATCTCTGCTGAGTCTGTAAAAATTTCTCAGATTTGTCCAAACTGCTTTGTTGAGAAACCAAAACAAAAATCACAAATCCCAGTGGGGTTTGTAGGATCCTGTGGTTTTGATCCCAAACTATGGTAAAACCAGAGGTCAGTCATGTGACTTTCAAGCCTAAAGGTTTCATTATGAATCCTGAAAGAAACCCACAAGCTTCAGTCTTAAAATATACTCCCAAGAGAAAAAAAGAAAAGAAAATCTTCTTGGTGTTGGCCTGGAATCATAGACTTAGGAAACATGTCCAAACCAAATGTTGTCAGGACTCACTGCATTTTAAATCCAAAGCTGAATTTTATTCCACTGGGGTGACATTGTTTATTAACACTGTCTGTGGCAACTGGATTGTCTAGAAAAGTTCAGAAGAGCTAGCTAGAAGAATTATCTTTCTTGTGCTCTGTACAGAATCAGTCTATTGTTCAATAAACAAAATGAGTTCAACCACATAAATGATGAGGTTTTATTTTGCCATATCTCCCATGTCCCTAGAAAATGTAGACAACAAATTATGAAATTACTTATATTTTCTACTCTTTAATATAATATTTCACTCATTAAATGTCAGATTCCTTTGCAACAATGATTCAAATTCTAGGATACACAAGAATAACCTGGAGGAGACTTTGTGACATCTGTATATTCCTATTATCTGTCTATCTATATGACAAACTATTCCAAAACATAGAGGCTTAGAGCAACAAGCATTTTATTATATTTTGTGATTTTGTGGGTCAGGAATTCTGACAGGGTTCAGCTGGGTGATTCTTCTGCTCAATGTGATCATCTTGGGTTACCCATCGGTTTTTGAATGGTGTTTGGTCTCACCTGGAGGATCTAAGACAGCTTCACCCTCACGCCTGGCAAATTGGAGAGGACAACTGTAAACTGGGGCAGCCAGGTTTTTCTCTTTCTCCTTGTAGCCATAAGGTCTCTCCGCATAGTCCAGGGCTCCCAGAGACTAAGGTTAGACCTGGAACTGACAGACAGTCACCTCATTGTTCAGAGCAGCCATGGGAGGATTTCAAGGGAAGGAGAAACAAATCTCCCTTCTTGATGGCAGAAATGTCAAAGAATTTGTGGCCATCTTTTATCCACCACAATATAAAGGTCAGAATTCTACTCCCAGAAAGTCTGATTTAGTAGGTATATGGTGGGGTTCCAAGATTCTGCATTTTAGAAAATACCCAATGAGATTCTAGGGCAAAGCATCCCCACAGCACATGCTGAAAATTACCACTTTACAAGATGTGATGGGAAGTGTGCTTATAGGGAATCTGCCCATCAATCAATTAAGAAACATCAGCTAATCATGTGATGTGTGCCTGGAATCACATCATATGCTCTGGAGAGAGTAAAAGGCACATAATGATCCCAGCCCTGAACGTGCTCGTACTCCCTGAAACCACAGCGCAAGGGATGCTGAATGCTAGAATTCCCCATGGGAGAGGGCCAGGTGGGGGAAAGGGGAAGAACAAAGTCCACGTATTGCCAAGGTGACTGAGGCAAACACCAGGAGCTGAGCCATAGGAATCAGATCAAAAGTGTGCTGGGATGAATAGGTGGCTAGAAAAAATTATGAGGGGAAAGGGAACTGTTCTCTGCAAAGCTTCTAGAGAGAAATGGAGATGAGGCAGAACATGGAAGCAGGGGGTATGACAGCCCCCAAGCACATTTTTTCAAAGTGTGGTCTTTTCTCCCAGGCTTTTGACTGGACCACTTCCCTTCATCTTTCATTGCTCCCCAATCCTGACTTTCTTTCTGGACCTATTTGCCTGTGTTGCTCCTATGCCAGCAAGCCAAGAAGCTCCGTTCCAAGATGGGACAACCAGTCTTTCCACTAACAACACAGAATTGCAGGCAGCCTTCTGACTTACCCTGTACATGGCTCCAGCAACCAAATCTGAATCCTACCCCCCAAAGCAGACTCTTGTGCATGTGAATACCTGCACATGTATGCATGTATGCATGCATGCAGGCGTGTGTGTGTAAGGGGATGACTCTTGGGAGAGGCATAAGTTGTGGAGACTCTCAGGAGCTGGCTCAAGCAATGAAGAATGTTAGCGAGTGTCTGAACACATTGCTGAAAATAATACCAAGAGGATGACCTGTAATCTAGAGAGATACGTGGCATGAGAGATAACAGTGGAATGAACTCTGTGGCCATGGACCAGAAGAACGGGTTGGGAGGGGTGCTGTAACAGAAGGGTCCAAGAGGTTATCTGTAAACAGGGGTATGTGTAGGCTGCCCTAGGGCGTGAAGCCTGGCTACTCAAAGATGTCTTATTTGGCTGAATGAAAAACAATCCCTTCTTGTCCCAATCAGAGGCTGCTGTCAGCACTAAGTTTTGAAGAGTCAGGACTGAAAGCCAGGGGGTACCAGCAGCAGCTAGGGATGGCATCAGCAACCAGGCAGGAACCTGGTCACAAAGGGAAGTTCATGGCTAAGTGGTGAGCCAGGAATCAGCTAGGCAGGGAGCCGGAGGGGAGTCTGAGAGCAGGCTGGGCAGCCATGGTCCCACAGCTCAGGGTGCCCCTTGGGCCGGGGCATGCTCACAGACAGCACAGGGAGACACAAATCTCCAGCAAGAGGGCCTGGAAGACAGGCCTGGCTCATGTTGTTCTGCATACGGGCTCATTCTTAGCCATAGCTAAGGGAGGAAGCAATTACAAATCAGTCCTGGGCTTCTGGGTCCATCCTCAGGACAGGAAGGGAAGGAAACATCAGGCCTCTGTGCCAGTTAGACAAAAAGTGCCCCTCAGGCAAGCAGCTGATGCCTCCGAGTCCTAAGGGCCCCCCGCTCCAGGCAGACATAGGATTCAACCCACACCACAGGTTTAGTGTGAATAATGCATTTGGACTAGCCCCCCTCAAGCCCCTCAGGAGAGCCTTTGTGCAAGACAGCAAGTAAAAAGTCATACAAGGTGACCCAGTATGGAGACAGGGATAAGGGCCAATTTTTGTCCTGAATGTTTGAATATACTGGCCAGATCTTGATTTTATTTTTTTTAAATCATAAGTCAGGGAACTTTTGAGTTCCTCTATACCTCATCAGACACAGGGGTGGTAAATTAGTCCCCATCAGAGAGACATGAAATGTTAATACCAGGCTAATTGGGAAAACAGGGAGCAAGTGCGCAGGTCCAGGGAGCCTGGTGCCTAAGCATTGTCATGCCAGCCGGCCCATCTAGTAAGTGGCTGGCTTGAGCAGGGGACGAGCTGAGAAAGGTTACCCAGGCACTACTGCCAAAAACGCTGTTCCAGTTGAATGGTAAGCCACATTCCACACCCTGGCAACTGGAGGGTGACAGCGTCTGCTGTGCTCGTTTTCAGATCAGGAAAATACCACCGCATCCATGAAGTGACTGCCGAAAATTTCAGGACACGCGCATCAAAACACATCAGTGCTCTATTCGCCCTGCCACTGCCGGGGAGGCTGGTGTCCCAACCAGTGAGCTTTTCTTTTGCTAGTCAAATAAAGCCCTTAAAATACCTCTACTTCCTAATCCATCACCCACCCATTTCCTTATCTGTAAATTCCAGCTTTCCCAGGCAGTGTGTTGGTTCTGGCAAGAGGCTCTTGACCTGATTCCTCTTTCAGTTGGTCTGACTAGTTAGGTCTGACTTGAGCTAATCTTCTTTTCAGTTTCTTGAATGCTTGAGGTGTGCCAGGCACTGTGTTCAGGGAATGCAGATAATTAGGACATGGTCCCTCCCCTCAAGAAGACAGGTGGACAATAGCTGCCTGGAAAGAGGGACAGACAGGTGGAAAGAGGGACAGACAGGTGGACAGTGGCTGCCTACGCAGTGCCTATTTCCTCTTTTCTTGCAGAATCCTAACACTATTTGAAATCCTCGCTTCACTCCCCTTCACAGACACACTCACACAGCCTGCTTTGGGTGTAGGAGGGAGTGTACAGTCAGGGGCAGGATGAGTCAGAAGCAGAGTTTTAGGGGAAGGGAGATGGGCCTGCCCTGAAAGTCCACACTGTTACTGGGAGGGCTGGCTGTCCTGCCCTTCAGCTGAGCTGCATATCCTGTTAGGAGAGGAGCAACCCAGGACAATCAAACCAGAAGAAAGCCAGTGTGCAGCTGTGGTTCATTCATGTTCTTAAATATTATATAGTGTAAATATATACAACTTATAGTGCTTCCCAGGTGATGCTAGTGGTAAAGAGCCTGCCTGCCAGTGCAGGAGACATAAGAGACATGGGTTCAATCCCCGGGTTGGGAAATTCCCCTGGAGGAGGAAATGGCAACCCACTGCAGTATTTTTGCCTGGAGAATCCCATGGACAGAGGAGCTTGGTGGGCTACAGTCCATGGGGTTGCAAAGAGTCGGACATGACTGAGTGACTAACACACACATACAACTTATATACTCATAGAGTCAAAGGTTACTTCCGGAGTCTTAAAATTGTGTCTCTCTGAGCGGAGTTGTTTGATGTTTGTTATTATAAACAATGTGCTTCTCAGGTGGTGCTAGTGGTAAAGAAACCACCTGCCAAGGCAGGGACATAAGAGATTTAGACACCACTGAAGCGACTTGCATGCATGCACATTATAAACAACACTATTGTACACAGTTATAACACTTATAACAGTTATAAACACTATTATAAACATTTCTAAGCTGGGCTCCAGGCACTATGTTTTTATGTTTGTAGTTGTTGAATCACTCAGTTGTGTCTGACTCTTTGCAACCTTATGGACTATAGCCTACCAGGCTCCTCTGTTAATGGGACTCTTCAGGCAAGAATACTGTAGTGGTTTGCCATTTCCTTCTCCAGGGAATCTTCCCAATCCAGGAATCAAACTCTCGTCGCCTGCATTGCAGGCAGATTCTTTACCACCGAGCCACAGGGGAACTTACGTGAAAGTTTACATTTAAAGGATCATACCAAATTGTTTTTCCCATGGTAATAAAGTGTCCTAGTGACATTTCTATCAACAGTGTGTAGGGGCTCCATATTCTCACTCATGCTGCATTTCATAGCATTTTTTTATTCAAAAAATATCTAGCGATTTCCAATACAAATATAAACTTGAATTTTTCTGATTACTGATATATCATCATGAATATTGGTCATTTTGTTTCTGCTTCTGTGAAAGCTTGTTCAAGTCTTTTGCCCATTTCATTTTGAGATATTTTTATTTTTCTAATCGATTTTTAGGTGTTATTTACATATTCTGAATAATAATTTGTCAGCTGTATTTGTTCCAAATATCTTCTTCCATTTTGTAATACATATTTTTACTTTTGTAACAAACAAATGTTGCTCATTTTTATATGGGAAGATTTATCAATATTTTCTTCATAGCTAGTACTTTTTTGATCCTTTTAGTAAGTCCTTATCTATTCCAAAGTCATAAAGATATTCATCTATTTTATGCTAAAAATTGTGAAGTTTTGCAATACACATTTAAGTTTAATTCACCTGAGATTCATTATGAGTATGGTGTGAGATAGGGATCCAATTTCACTTGTTTTCCATATGTATTGATATAAGCGTCCCAGGACAATTTATCAAATTATCCTCCCAATTTCCAATGACTGCAATGCCATCTCTGTCATATATTAAGTTTCCATATGCACAAGTCTGCTTCTAGGTTTTCCATTTTGTTCTATCACTACTTTGTTTAGTCCTGAGCCTAGTCTTATTTCCATACCTGTATGAAAAAATGTTGGTATTAGGAAAGGCAAATTTTCCCACCGTATTCTTCTTCAAGAATCCTTAGCTATTCTTAGGCTCTGCTCATTGATATACATTTAGAATCAATTTGTCAAGTTCTTTGAAAAGCTCTATGGGCATTTTTATTGGTATTGCACTGAGTTTATAGATCAATTTGAGGAAAATTGACATCTTCATAATACTGAGTTTTCCTATCCATTACAATAGTGTATCTCCATTTATTTAGGTCTCTTTAAAATGTTTTCATTCACTCAAAATTCAACTGCTCTCTGCCAGACACTTATGTCAAGGGGCAAAAATCCTTGCCATGATCGAACATACATTCTGGTAGGGAGAAGACAATAGAAAAAATAAATGGGTAAAAGTAACAAATATGTAAAACTAATAAATGAAAGGTCAAAAGGAAGCAAGGAAACTGGTCACATGCCTATCTAGGGGAAGGCAGAAGAAAGGCAAGTGTAGGAAATTTCACATGAGGAGCCTGGGCTGGCTAGAGCAGAGAGAGAACAAAGGCAGGGACTGTAGGACCTGAGGTCAGAAAGGATATGGGACCCAGCCATTCACATGGGCCAGAGTGAGTCTGGGCTAATGACCAGAGGAGGGATGTGATCTGACTATGTATAAACAGGGCTGCCCTGCCTGCTGTGTTGAAAACCTATGAAGCAGGAAGTAAGTAGGGAGGCCATCTATAGGTTCCTGCAATCATTCAAATGTGCCGTGATGGTGGCTGGGACCAGGGTTGTGGCAACAGGGTGGTGAGAAGTGGCCAGTAAGAAGTAACACCAAGAAGATTTGCTGATGAATGAGATGTTAGTGGGGAGAGGTTCCAAAGACTGATTAGTCCAAGAGACATTCCTGAGCAACGGGAGAGATGCTGTTGCCCTTTACCAAGGTGTGAAACAGTAAGTTGGAAGTAGGATGTCAGGCGCTCAAAACTCTTCATAAGTTTGAGATTTCTAGTAGACAGCTCAGGGGAAGTGCTTTGTGGCCTGCTAGATACTGAAGACTGAAGTTCGGAAGGGAGATGTCAACTGAAGTTATACACTTGGAAGTCACTTAACTGTCTTAGTCAGGATCCCAACAGAAAATAATGGCATATGCAAATTAGGAATATTTAAGTAGAATTTATTTACAGAGGGGCTATTTTTAGAGCTGGGCATGTCGGGAAACCCAAGGAATCATGGAAAACTCTGAGTGCTGCAAACACAAAAAAAGCACAAGAAACAGGGGGCCACAGGAACTGGGAAACACCTGGGTGAATAAGGGGGTGTTGAGAGGAGACATCTTTTGTTAAGGTCCTTACCCAGGAGGAGCCGAGAGAATAAATTCCTGAACATCACGCTTCTCTCTCCCCTTAATATCCTATCTACCACCAACAGGAGGCACAGGGGTCTGTTGATAAAGTACGTAAAAGCCAACCTCCTGAGGCAAAACCCAGGAAGTAGAAAGATCGAGAACAGATCTAAAGGGAAACAGAAGATACCTGGAGCAAGCAGGTAAGGTGGTATTTGAAGTGATGAGATTGAATGCGATGACTAGGGAATGTATGCAGACAGAGGAGATGGCCAAGGACTGAGCTCTGGAACATTCCAATTCTTAGAAGCTGGATTAAAAAGGAAGAAACAGCAAAAGGTACTGGGGAGGAGTGACTAGAAAAAATCTCTAGATGAGAATGGAGTCTTAGATGTCAAGTGAAGAAGCCATTTTTAAGGAGAGTGTGTCACATGCTGCTCTTAGGTAAAGTAAGATAGGGCCTGGGAACTGACCACTGGAAGCAGCAAGCAGAAGCCAGCAGTGGCCTTGCCAAGAGCAATGGTAGTGGGAGAGAGACCTCACTGAAGTGGGTCTAAGGGAAAATCAAAGAATTGAGAATAGATAACAGAAGGGATTTTGTTAAAAATTATAAAATTTATGTAATAAAGGGGTTGAGGGAAATGGGTGGTTGCTGAAAGGGAAAGTAGATCAAGAAAGGTTTTTGTTTTTAAGATGAGAGGAAATAATAGCGTATCTATATACTCATAGAAAGGATCCTAGCATAAAAAGGGAACAATGGATGATGCAGGAGAGAGTCACATTGCTAGAGCAATGCCCTGAGATAGATAAGAAGGGATGGGGCCTGGTGCATAAAGAGAGGGCTTGGGTTTAGTTCAAGGCTTGGGGAGTTCATCTACAGGAGCAGGAAGAATTGTAAGCGTGCAAGTACAGATGCTAGTGGGTGTGCAGATGTAGCAGGTGGTATGGAAGTTCTTGTCTGATTGCTTCATTTTTTTTTTTTCAGTATATAGAAGCAGGGTCACCAACAGACAGAATCTGGAAGAAGCTGGCATTTTGCAAACAGGAAATGTATCAAGTAGTCAACTAACTTAGTAGTCATCAAAATTTTCTCTTTCAAAAATAATTTGAAAAATAATGTCTCTCCAAATATTTGCAAATGGTGTGACTGACAAGGGCTTACTTTCCGAAATATACAAATAGTTCATACAGTTCAACAACAATAAAAATAAACAATGTAATTGAAAAATGAACAGAAGACTTAAATAGACATTTCTCCAGAAAAGGTATATAGATGACCAACCAGCCCGTGAAAGATGCCAAAGATTGCTAATTATTAGAGGAATACAAATCAAAACTACAACAAGGTACTACCACCACCTTATACTGGTCAGAATGGCCATCATTAAAAAGTCTATAAACAACAAATGCTTGAGAGAATGTGGAGGAAAGGGAACCTTCCTACACTGTTGGTGGGAATGTAAGTTTTTGCAGCCACTTTGGAGAACAGTATGGAGGTTCCTCAAAAAAAGCCAAAAATAGAGCTACCATATGATCCAGCAATCCCAATCCTGGGCACACATCCAGATGAAACTATAATTCAAAAAGATACATGCAGTCCTATTTTTATTGGAGCACTATTTCCAATAACCAAGACATATAAACAACCTAACGTCCCTCAACGGATGAATGGATAAAGAAGATGCAATACATACAGGTAAGTGTGCCATGATTTTGGTAAGGAAGGCCAGCATGTTAAAGCAATGAAAAGTCCAATGGAATTGAGGATATGTGTGTGTGTGTATATATAAGCAGATATGCATGATTATAGTTATTGGCTACAGAATATAATCTGGATAAGTTCTTCAAACAAGATTTATAATTTTTTTCATACTGGCCTGGGAACTCCTTTGTTAAGTTCATTTCTAGTTTCTTTATTTAAAAAATCTTTAAAAATATATTTTCTAAGTTGTTAAGTACACAAATAAAATAGTTTTAATATATTGATCATATTATCAAACCAGCCTGAAAGACATCTCGATACCTTTTATATGGGTTGCCCTGGGCTCTGTCTCAGGTGGTCATATCCTCCATAAATATTGCCAATCATGTTTCCTGCTTTTCAATCCTTATGCTTTTCGTTGTTTTTCATGTCTTGCTGTGTTGACAAGTAACTCCAATATAATATTGAATATAGAAGTGGTGATAATGACTGCTATTAGCTTATGACTGACTTTAAATGGAATGCTTTTAACATTTTATCATTAATAAAGATGTTTACTCTAGGTTTTGGGTAGGTATTTTTGGTGGATTATATTTATGTGTTTTTTTAAACACTAAATGACTCCTTGATAATTACTTGGTCATTATGTAATATATATATTTTTATGTGACTAGAGTCTGAATATTTACAGTCTAAGGAGATACAGTTTATTATGCCCATTTTACAGACAAGAAACTGAGACTTAGAGGAAAACATAAGACGTATAAAGTTTATACCCAGCAGATGTCAAAACAAGAATTAAAATTAGGTCTGTTTGATTATAAACTTAAGCTTTTTCCACCAGCTATCCTCCCAGAGGGCAAAGACTAGGTCTTTTTGTGACCTGTGTGAAAGTCGCTCAGTTGTGTCTGACTCTTTGTGACTGTATAGTCCATGGAATTCTCCAGACCAGAATCCTGGAGCCTTTAGAATAGTGGGTAGCCTTTCCCTTCTCCGGGGATCTTCCCAACCCAGGGATCGAACCCAGGTCTCCTGCATTGCAGGCGAATTCTTTACCAGCTGAGCCACCAGGGAAGTAAGTCTCAAACGCCCAGGGCAGTGCTGTGCTCATAGTACTTACTCAAGAAATTTGTTGAATAAACAATGAATGGATGTTTCAAGACCCTACAGATTCTTTAAAGTTTTCTTATCTGGAAAAAAAAAAAAAAACACTTCCTTCCATATGGGTCACAAAATGATGTTAAATGTAAATGGAAGAAAAGATCTAAAGAAGTGGATCTAAAGGGTAATCTTGGTGATTTTTTTTATTATAGTTCTTTAAATTCTTCATTGGAAGAATTTTAATTCATTAGAATAGATTTTTAAAAGGCCAATGGGAGACAGAAAGTGAAATTGAGAGAAAGTCTCTTAAAATGTACAAAGTCTCCCGTGGTCGATGATTTTACTAGTGTGTTTATTATACTCAGGACCAAAGAAATCAAAATCATTGATGGTCAAGTCTTCATTAAAACGTCTCTATCTCTTCAGTCCCCAAAGTGGTATTTCTTGGGCAGATATGTTTTAGAGAGACTGGGAATATGTTTCTCCAATTAGCAAAGGAAGAGCACGCAATGGCACACTGTGCATGGTGCCAGGCAGAAACAGCAGGTCACAAAGGCTCTAGGAGGGAAGTCCCCCTACATCCTGCAAGACCCTGGGACGGGCCTCTGGGCCACAAACAAGGGCAGAAGACACTACACAAAACACTTGCCAAAGTAGGGTAGAGGTGTCAGCAGCTGTAGCCAAAATACTATTTCACTGCTTGCCGAAAAACATGCAGGGAAAGACTACACTGCCACCTCTTCTGGGAAGAGCAAAAATAAAGTTGTATTTCAACCTTAATTTTCCACCTTGTGGGCAAAAATAAAAGGAAAATTACTTCTGGGCAATACTGCACATATCAGAGAATAATGAGCCTTCTTAAGCAGTTGAGCAAGAAGTGGAACAACCTACATTCTTCTCTCCAGAAAATAATGCAATGAGTTCCTTTAAAGTAAACCTAAAAAAAAAAAAGCTCTCTTCAAAAGGAAATACAGTGAGATACAGCATCGGGGCCATCTAAGAATGCCACATCTCTACTGGAGGGTGACACTCGGAAATACACTGGAAGCATAGCATTTGGGAGGCTAACCTGACTCACACACCATCCCGTCATCACTGCCTCGTGGCTCGCTCAACTTCAAGGTAGTTCACATCCATTTTTTTCTTCCCTTTCCTTTCTTCCCTCACTGTCTCATTGTTTTTGTTTTAAATGTTGATTCATTGAACAATCCAACAAATTTTTCTGTGAAGTCAGGTGTTAAGATGATGCTAAACACTCTCAAGCTTTCAAGACTGACCTCTAATTGCACAGATCTTGTCCTCTCTGTGTCTCTGTGTCAGCAGAATTCTAAGACAGTCACCAAGATTTCTGCCTCCGATGTATGTACCCTTATTAATATAATCCCTTCCCCTTGAGTGTGAGGGAAGCTGTCAATATAGTGTGGTCACTCTCACAATCATGCTATGTCATTGACTTTGAGTTAATCAAGAGAGATTATCCTAGGTGGGCCTGGTCCACCTAACCAAAAGAGCCTTTAAAAGTGATAGAAGGATTCTAAGTGAGAGAGATTTCCCTGTTAGCCTTGAAGAAGTGGATGACCATGTTGTGAACCTTTTATAGGGGAAACCAGGTGGCCAAGACCTGAAAGTGTTACTCACTCAGTCGTGTCCGACTCTTTGCGACCTCACAGACTGTAGCCTGCCAGGCTCCTCTGTCCATGATATTTCCTAGGCAAGCATACTGGAGTGGACTGCCATTCCCTTCTCCAGGGGGATCTTTCTCACCCAGGGATTGCACCTAGATCTCCCACATTGCAGGCAGATTCTTTACCATTGGCAACACCAGGGAAACCCAGGAAAGACCTGAGGGGACTGCTAAGAACTGACAGCGGTCCCTGACAACAGACAGCAAGAAGCTGGAGACTTCACTCCCACAAGTCCAAGGATCTTAATTCTGCCAACAATCAGTGAGGCTAGAAGGGGAACTAAAGCCTCAGATGGGACTGAGGCCCGCTGGCACCTTGACGACAGTTTGATGAGACCCTGAGCAGAACACCCAGCCAATCCACACCCAGACTTCTTTTCTTTTCTCACACCCAGACTAGTAATCCTTGGGAAGGATGAGATAATGAATACATTGTCTAAGCCACTAACTTTGCACAGCAATAGAAAACTAAGAAATCTATCCTTGAGCCTGAAAGTTTGATGACAATATCCCTAATCTGAGGTTTTGGGTGAGCATTTACTAAGTAATGGGGAGAAGAAGCTAACGAGCTCCTTCATCAGCTGGAAAAAGTTACCTCAAGTGTTTTAGGTGAGGGCATGTGATAGTCGTTCTTGCCATTCACCGAATGTTTCGGCTCTCTCCCTCCAGACCCCTGACAGCCATGTACTGACTATCCCCTGGGTGCAGTCCTAGTTAGATGGACCATGCGCATCGTGTTTGGCGATGTGTATCACTTGGGGCCGGGCACTGAAGCAGTGCAGAGCTCCCCAGAGCCCCCTGTCCCTCTGCTCTAGTCATAGCAGTGTTCCAGAGAGTCTGGGCCCCAGAGTCAGGTTACGGGGGCAGAGCCTATCTTGCTGGCCCATGTTTTCACCTATAGAGTGAAAAAATAAATCTTATTTGAAAACACAGCAGCTTTACAATTGTTTGTTACCACATCATAACTTAGTCCACACGCTTACATGGGAAATTTCTGAACTACACAGCCAAAAAGCCAAAAAAAAGCCCATGTTTCACCTATAGAGTGAAAAATAAATCTTATTTGAAAACACAACTTTACAATTGTTTGTTACCACATCATAACTTAGTCCACACTCTTACATGGGAAATTCCTAAACTGCACAGCCAAAAAAACAAAAAAAGCCAGAGATACAGACATGAGAAGAGAGGAGAATACTCAACCTCTTACATGGTGTCACATGCCTGAATCATTTCCAGTTCTTATTTCAAACAAACAGAACAAATTTTTAAAATGCTTTAGGTCAGTGCATGCAGAAGAGAAAAACTTGAACATCAGCCACCACTCATCTATGCTGAAAAGCACGAGGATCTTAGGATCAAATCAAGTCTGAGAAGGCAGAACCAACAAAGCAGCTGGCTCTTTACTTCGTGGAGGGAAAAGTGGGGAGAAGCTCTTCTTGAAAAACTGTTCTTAGGATAAATGTCATCACCAGTCTTTGGGGTTTCCATGTTCCCTTAATTTTGAGAGTCTAGAGGATGAGTCTTCATATCCTGCTCAGTTAGATTGTCTAAAGGAGGAGTGTATCTACCCAGTAGAAACAAACAATACATACGTAAGGTCTGATTTTTTAAAGTGCTGCGATGGGTCAGGAAGATCCCCTGGAGAAGGGAATAGCAGCCCACTCTAGTATTCTTGCCTGGGAAATCCCATGGACAGAGGAGCCCTGGGCTACAGTCCATGGGGTCCCAAAGAGCCAGACATGACTGAGTGACTAACACATGATAGGAGAGAAAATGGATGAGCAGTACAATCCTGGTTTTAAAAGGAAGAAAAATAGTATCATGTTAACAGGGAGCTGTTAATGTTAAATGATCAGTTTGATCAGTTATAAGGTCCTTTTGAAAACTATTCAGATGGTTTCTGTGGCAAACACTAAACTTAGATCTTAAAGATAGAGGTTCTGGTGAAATGTTCTTTGGGAAATTAACAGAAATTCCACTCTAGCAGATTTGGATTTGGAAGATAAAAATACCACTGGCTCTGTGACTAGTGGGATAGTTGAAGCAGATATGTATAAATTAAGCTGTCCCTATGTCTATCTTTTTTCAAAGTGTTATTCTATTCAGACCACATCAGTAATATACAGCCAAGGAAATGGATTGAGGAAGGAAAGAGATCTCTTGACTGCACCACTCAGTGACTCTTGATCAAATATTATAGAAGTAACTAGATTATTATACTCCCCAAAGGTAAATTTGGTCAAAAATATACATCACTAAGAACTAGAACTCTTCATTATTACTTGTGTAACATTTTTCCGTTTGAATATTCTAGCTATGTCTGCATAGTAAGAGGAAATGGAATACTGAGACAATGACTGGGCAATTTAGGCTATAAGTTTATATTTACAATGAAAAATAAAGCAATTGTGACAAAACAGATTGTTAAATTGAATCACCTAAGGTAATTGCTTCAGTTCCTTCACCCCACCTTTTTATAGATATGTGGTCATAGCCTTTGGGAGAGATAAGGGTATTGTGGGTGCCTGAATGTCGGACTTATGGGCCAAAGGACACACTCTTACTGATGGTCCCAAAGCTATTCTAGGTGCAAAATACTTGCCTGCTAGTCATATGCTCTTCTCACTCCAATGCTAGGTGATGTTACTAGCATACGGCTTCCATAGGCAAGCTGGTTGCTATATATTTAGGTTCTATCTATATTTCCTTTGGACCTGTGCAATGAAGTCCTCTGAATGAGGAAAAAAGCACAGCATCCTCTTGAAAGGATCGTCATTCTGCTCTCACAACACAGAGAGGTACTTTTAGTGTACATTTAAATGTAAATAAATGCATCAGATTAATGATCTCAGCATCAAAGAGACATTAAAACAGGCCATTGATGACCTTTCATGTTCTACCTGAAACTGTAAAAAGGTGGTGTAAGAGGTAGTTTGGATCTTTAGAAAGAATCATTTCCTTTCTAGAATCAGTCATCCCCCTTGGTTTCTCAGCTTTTCCTCTAAATAGCAATGTTGACGCTTTATTAGTTAATCAATAAGACATGATACAAAGTATGGTTATCATAAAATAATCATACCCTGGAGCATTTCGAGGCATGAGCCTCTTGCCTCTAATCAGATTGGGTTGAGATTACCTCTGGATAACCACACTCATGGGAACTGTCTCATTTCTATTATGAGTACATTTTATAATAGGGAAAAATGTACATTCCTGTAGGGGGAAAATGAAGTTGGCAGCTTATACCTAGCAATCATTTCAGTTGAGCCGAGAAACTTCTCTTTTTGAAAGAAGTCAAACTATGCTTCGTCTATTCAAGCAATGTCAGAGAAAAAAGGCAGCTCACATGCCGTGTGGGTAACGCGATACAATGGAGACTGTATTTTACTTTGGCATTGCAAGCTCCAAATTATATGCAAACATTCAAAGAGGGCATTTGAAACTTGGTATGCATGTTTATAAATGGCACATTCTGAATCTGGAGTGGGCTTAGGTGTCTAGGTTACAATAACAGATGATCTCCAGTGTAAAAATGGAACAAAGCCTTTTTTTAACTTCCTGCAGAGAAAGATGTTCGACTTTCTGCTTCAATTATAATCCCAGGCACACTGGAGATTCCGTTAAGAGTAATTTCTATTTCTCCTTATCCTGACCAGCCAAAAATTTTAATCAAATTACATATATTGGAAAGTTAAAGACAGAAAAGCCCAGTGAGCCATGAAATACACTTTACAACAGTGTGCACAGCACTTAACCTATTGGTTTAGAATGATGGAAAAAGCCATTTAAAATGCTAGATGAGCACACTGAAGAGATGATTATAAACTCCTAAAGCTGTAGGTTTTAATCCTATTTTTCTATGCATTGCATTTTTATCCAGGAATTTTTAACATGGGATAAATGATTTTAAAAAAAGATGGTGAAAATACTTAATGTGAATTGTTTGGTGGAAATATTTGTTACTAATAATTAAATTGAGATACAAGAAAAAGTTGGACAATATTACCGCCATATTAATGGAATCAGATGATGCTCTTTTGTTTGTCTCAAAATAAAAACAAAATTATTTCAGGTTGAATTTTTGAATGAAAGGAAAGAAGGTAGACACAATCTCAGGACTCCATAAAGAGACACTGTCTCATTTATGGATTTGTGACATTAGAACTAAATTTAGCTTCTACTTGGCAACTGCATTTGATTAATGATACACCTTTTCAATTCTGGTTATTTCAAGAGCCTCAGAATATCTTTCTTGGGCCCAAACAATTGCTCAATGCTTTCTACTATTTCATTTCCTCAGAATTGTACTTGATTTCTGCAAAACAGCTAGGGCAACTGGGCTCCTGGCTTGAAAGAAATAAGGGCTGGCCAAAAAGAAACCACATAAGGATTTTTACTCATCATTAGAAATTCAATTCACAGAACTAGATGAAAGAGTCGATTTTTAATTATTCAGAGAGCAGAAAAGCTTCCTACCTCAGATTTCCCCAAGTTGGTAGGTTACTCATGTTTTCTACTAAGAGTCTCATTTTGTCTTGCCCAGAAGAGGCCAAAAATAACCTAAATGCAAACTGTAGCGCTACCTCACACACCCCAGAATGAAAGACAGTTGAGGGCCTTGTAGGCAGAGTTAGACTGAAAAAGACCTGGGGAACTTCTTTCTCTCATCTGGAAGCAGTGATTTCAGGCCCAGTCCTACCTCCAACTGATGGGACTTCAGAGATGCCTGAACCAAATGAACACGCTTTTACTCCTTAAACATTGCCTGCACAATTAACTTCCTTCTGCCTCATGTCTGATATCAGCACTGCTCAACAGTTTTCTCTAAGGTCACTGCATAGTCAAGTGAGTGGCTTTACCAGTGTTCTCCCTGCGTGCTGCCCCATTCGCCTCTACTAAACAAAGAGATTCCTTCCTGCCATTCATTACTCACATCTGGCTCCTCTACTTTGCTAGGTCCCTTTCCTTTCCTAAATAGTAAATATTTTCCCCAAACCAAGAGCGTCTTTGTCCCTTTGCTTTTCTCTCTGGGTAATGCATCCTTTCTCATAGCATCGACTGTGCCAAACCCACAGGCCCACTTTGACTCTTCACCCAATCTCCCACTCACACACAAACCTGAAGGGACTGACTGTAGAATTTCAAGTGATCCCCACCACCTGGTATCCACACCGTTTTGACATCCTCTCCCCTTCAGCACAGGTAGAGCCTTGTTACTTGCTTCTAGCGAACAGAATATGACAGAGGTGAAGAGACCCAGCAGATCTAATTAAGGTTTTTAATCAGTTGACTTTGAGTTCATCAAAAAGGAAATTGTCCTATGTGGGCCTGACCTAAAAGAGCCTGAAGGCTTTCCTTGAAAGCAGAAATGTGAAACAAGAGAGACACTAACCTGAAGACCTTGAGCTGCTTAGGGAGAGGACAGCCTCTAGGAGCTAAGGGGCTCAGTCTTGCAAGTGCAAGAAACTGAAATCTACCAACAGTCTCAACAAACTTGGAAGAGGCCCCAAGTTCCAGGTGGAAACATCAGCCCTTCTGACACCTTGGCTGCAGCCTGTAGGACCCTGAAAAGAGGACCCAATTGAGCTCTGCCCAGATCCTGGCCCACACAACCTATGTATTGTTTTAATCCACTAGGCTGTGATAATTTGTTTCACAGTAATAGAATACTAACATATTTACCTTCCCAATTTTATTACTGTCCTCTCAGGCTCTGATCTCTAAGTCACCTGTGACTCTTTTCCTTCATCAGACACCAAGACTTGTCATTTATTCTTGACCAATATCTACTGAATTAAACAATATTCCTCTATTTTATTCAATTATCCAGCAAATATTTGCCAAACACTGTGTCCAGCTCTGGTTATGCAATGCTAAATAAGATAAGCATGACTCCTACCCCGATGCAAAGTAAAGTTTAGTGGATAAAATGAACACTGAACATATCATTACAAGATGCTTTGAGAGAGCTCTGCGGGGGACTCTAACCTAGTCTGGATGGGGGAGGAGGCAGGAAGGACCCTTCCACCTTACTATCTCAAGGCTGAATTATTGTGCCAGCCTCTACTCTGTGTCTGCTTCTCATTCTTCCAGGCAGTACACTCAGAGTTACCAGGTTTCCCTTCCTCAAAGATGCTTTAAACCTAGTGGCCTCTGTTTAAGCACTTCCAATGGCTTTCTATTACCTCATATATAGAATGAGCAAAATATTAATAAGGTTGTAGCAAACTCCCTGTGAGCTAATTCTAAATCAAATTCTCTTTTCACTACTGCTATTTCTTTGATATTGTTTAAAAATTATATAATTATGAGTTTGGAGCTTACAAATGTTGCAGATAAATCAGCTACAGTCCCCAGAGGAAAAACACATTGCCTATTTTTTATCTACATGCTTGAAACTGATCGAAAATCAATATTTAGTTAATACATCTGGTCTCATAAGCCTAGGACTATAAAATGAGGGTCACATTTACATTTACACCTAGTTTACAGGAATTCTGAGACCCCCACCTGCCAAAGAGAAACATAATAGCAATGTTGATGATCCTGGTGCTCCTCTCAGCTCCCTTTTACTGGCATGCACCCGCTGCTATGGTTTGGATTTTAACAAGGCACAGTTTCCCTTTTCTTCAAAGAATTGCCCTCAGAAGCCTCTTCGTTTGGAAGTCTGTTCCAACCCTCTGCATTTGTTCCAACCCAAACTTCATTAGCTGAAGCATGTGAGCGTGCTAAGTCACTTCAGTTGTGTCCGACTCTTTGCGACTCCATGGATATAGCCCTCCAGGCTTCTCTGTCCATGGGATTTTCCAGGCAAGAATACTGGAGTGGGTAGCCATTCCTTTCTCCAGGGGATCTTCCCAACCCAGGCTGAAACCCATGTCTCTTGCATCTCCTGCGTTGGAGGCAGATTCTTTACCACTGAGCCACCTGGGAAGTTGCGACTGGCTGATACATATTCTCCAAAAGACCAGTTAGGAGAGGCAATCTACCCCTCCCCCGCAGGGCTCTTGCGTGAATCTGGTTGAAGCGAACCTCCAGCTGAGACGTCATTCTTGGGTTGCAGGCATCCCCTCGTGGTGGTGCTTCCTTCCTGCCCTTCACCTGAGAACAGTCCTCAAATCAATCACTTGAATGAGAATTCCCACCTCAGGCTCTGCTTTCAGGGAACGCACTCCCAAACAATAAACTTCCTCAAAGTGTCCCTCCTCCGTGTCCATGAGTCACCACAGGAAGCTTCATCTACGTCTGCTAGCCAATCTGTCGGCAACTTCATGCAGCGTCCACCAGCTTTCCCTCTCCTATTCAGGTGTACCCACCACTGCCAGGAAGCTGCTTGAAAAGCCCACTGTGGTCTTCATTGAAGGCTCTCATTCTGAGAATAGCAATGTCCATAAGAAGGATGCTATTTCTGGATATTCCTTAAACTGCCCATTCCTCAAGATGCCACAGCAGACCTGACTTCCGTGCTAGTTGGTAGAATAGCTTCCACCCTACTTTCAAGATACTAGATACTTTCTGGATGTAGGCCCCACCACAGCTCTGCTTATGCTCCAGGTTTTAGGAGGTCTGGTTTCTGATCATTATTTCTCTCATCCTGAGGGATCAAACCCATTTCTAGGAGCAGGGGGCAAAGCTGAAACTGTCCCTTGAAAATCTTCTTGTAGCGTATGTCTCCAACCAAACACATCCCTTCTGTTCCAGCTAAAAACACAAAGTCCTGTGATGTGCATGAGTGTGTGGGGAGAGAGTATTGTCTACACGAGCATCATCTGGCTTCCAGTTCCAAAAACTTTTTACATTTGCTTTTTATTTTAAGCCTGTGTATCAAGGAAACCTCCTTCCTGAAACTATTTTGGATAGAGAACTCACATACAGAACAGATATAACCTGTTTTCAAGAAATCCTTCTTTCATAAAAGTTATTAAAATGTGCTTAAGTACACATAGAAGAAGCTTTCAAAGTATGATTCATCTAGCTTTTACAAAGTTTGGTTTTAAATAATGAAGTTTGAAGTATTTTCCTTTTTTCTTTCATCAAGATTTAACATTTATGATGATATTTCCTAATATTTGATTATAAACATTTTCAGGCATCTAGTAAAGTTGCTTTTGTAATGTAGCAAAGGTCTTTCCTGGTGGGTCAGTGGTAAAGAACCCTCCTGCCAATGCAAGAGATGCAGGTTCAATACCTGGGTCGGGAAGATCCCCTGGAGAAAGAAATGGCAACTCACTCCCAGTATTCATTCTTGCCTGGGAAATCCCATGGACAGGGGAGCCTGGCAGGCTACAGTCCATGGATCACAAAAGAATTGTACATAAATTAGTTACTAAACAACATGCATCATCTAGATTCTATCACTAACATTTTTCTATACTTGCTGCAGCATGTATCAGTACATCTATCCATTTCTCTATTCACCCATCCATCATTCTATGGTAGCATTTTAATTATTTTTAAGAGACATTTTATACTTTCATTTAAACAAGAAAATCTAAGTGAAAATAAATTGTACTGGCTATCGTCTCTTCAACAATAAAAATACTATAAGACTATGTAGTGACAGAGTGGCCTGGCAAAGGAATCTTAAATTACCTTTAAAAACACTAGTTCTAGACAAATATTGTTTTAAGGCCATAGGTAAATCAGTCATAAAATAAATCTCATGGAAAGTTGAGAAGAATGTCAGGTAAAGTTTTAAGTAATAATTCTCTAAAGCCCTGATCTGTTCAGTTTTCAGTATGGGAAGCTATTTTTATTTAATCAGTAATAAATGTACCTATTCATTAACACTTGTGTATGAAGTCAGAAACTGAACTTCATTTATACAATATTAATGTGCTAAATGGAACCATATATTTCCACACACTGATTTACAGAGATTCAATCACTTCCCTAACACATACATTTATGTGATCTAATCACTGAAAAGTATTAAATTAGGAGCAATATATTTCATTCTGTGATGTCATTTTGATAGGACTCCAAGAAAAGACATACAGAAATTTGGTTTAGCAGAAAGCAGACATGCATTTTGTTTCACTCATGTAAAAGTAAAATTTTATCATGTTGGTATAGCCAAAATAGTTTTAATATTTTATTTTTTGGCATGTGGGATTTTAGCTCCCTGACTAGGAATCGAATCCATGCACCCTTCAATGGAAGGAAGCACAGATTCCCAACCACTGGACTGCCAGCTGATTCCCTAAAATAAATTTATCATTTTAAATAGAATAATCAGACAACTGACTCAAAGAGAGAATTGACTTAATTATTTATTGCCTAAAATGACTAATTCCTTAAGAATAAGATAGAGTGGTGTGAAAACCAAATTCCTACATAAAAGCAGAGCAAGTGGACAGCAAAACTCAAAATCCATGGACTACATTTACAACCAGACTTGGTGGCAAGATATCTCCATGAACCTGAAGATATAGATGGGATCCAAACCAATAGAAACCACAATATCTGCCTAATATCAGGATCCATGCAAGGGGAAGCACAGAAAAGCTATAGGGTATCTGCCAGAGATGAGAATAGGAGATCTCAAAATTGCCTATTAGAATTCACTGAAAGCATAGCAGGCCAATCAGAAGAAAGCAGCTGAAACTGGCAGGACTTTACCGACTCCCAGAGTGGGTGAGTGTGAGGAGTACAATAGTGTCTGCAGTGGCGGCTAGAGTCTATGAACTTTTGAAAATGATCATCCAGGGTTGCCTTACAGGCTAGGACCCCACACTGTAGCAAAATGGCCGACAGAAGAATCTCACTGGAGAAGAAGGTGGACAATAGAGACCATGCAAAGAGACTGTGCAGATGAAAGCCGGAGAGAGAAACAAAACCAGGACATTTAAGAGTACAAGCTGTCATATTTCAATACTTTATGAAAACAAGAGGGTATTCTTTGAAATTAGGAAGGCTACATGAACCAAGCCTCCTTCTAAAAGTTAAGGAAAACTCACATAAAAATAAGCAACATAAACATACTAAACTCAAATACCATATTAAGTTATTTTTAAAGACAAAATAAGGAGTGGATAGTTATTTGGTAAGTGTGGTGTTGGGAGGCTTATGACTCCTTTAAACCTTCTCATTCCTAAAGGTGACTCCAGTCTCTGCTGTAACGACAAGTCCCACAAGAGCTTCAGTGACTTCACACAGGTGCAGTCAGACAATGCCTGTCTCAGGTGGAAACCAGGTACCTCCCCCTTCCTGCCCTGGGGAGCTTCTCTGATGCATGGAGTGGGGTCCTCAGGAAACTTCCTGTCGCTTCTGCATGAACTGACACTTGTGATGTCACACTACTGAGCTGTGGTGGATGATCCAATGGATACATGTTTCCCCTCTTAACCCCCAGGTGGATAGTTTGAAGTACATTTTTCAGGGTCTTATAAATGAGGACCTTAGGAATCAAGCACAGTTGGTTACAGCAGTCACCTACAGTCATGTCCCACTCCATAACACAAGCTCGTGTGTTTTCCTTTTCTATGATCTCTCATTTTAGCTCCCTGGAATCTTTCCGCAAATAAATCATCTACTTACAAGTCTTTGTCTCAGGTTCCACTTTCGGGAGAATCACTATTTTAAGGAGACAGGACCCAGCTGCGTTGAATGTTGCTGAGAGGTTAAGGATACACAGAATGTGGCTAGATGGGATTCCTGGGTACCCTGATAAGAGCAGCTTTAGTGGAATGATGGGGCAGAAGCTGGATTGAGGGGGCCAGAAAGAATAGATGTGGAAATGGACACAGTGAATTATAGGTGCTGTTTCACGGGTCCAATTCTGTGAACCTTTGACCTCTCAGTGGCATTCAATACCATTGATTACTCTCTCCTTTTTGAAATATATGACATTTGCCACTGACTGGAGAGAAGAGAAACAAAACAGTAGCTGAAGTTGTGTGTAGGGTTAAGGAAAGTCTTTTTAAAGCAAGGAGTCAGTAGACCACGGGGGTGATGAGACTGTTGAGCAGAGAGGGGAAAACTCTTGGGAAAAAAGAGAGAAGGGAATATCAAGAACGAGAGGGGTAGGATCTTAAGCCCAGGTGTTTGAGCTGGCCTTTCAGTCGAAGAAGTGGAGAGAAGGGAGAATACAGACAGGTCATGGAGGTGGGTCAGTTTAGATGGTGGAGAAATAAAGGAATTCATGCGGATTGCTCCTACTTTCTCAATGAACAATATTATGAAGTCAAAACTTGAGAAGCAGAGGGTATAGCAAGTTTGAGAAAAGAAGAGAAAAATAATTTCGGACACAAAGAACACAAACATTTTATGCAAGTGATTGCTGACCTGGACTAAGTGTCCATTTATTTATTTCACTGCTAACTCATCTCTATCCTATTTTGGAGGCAGTGGGCTTTCGAAGGCCCAAGGTTACACTTGGGTACTGTTAATTTCAAAAAAATCTTTATTACCAATATCATGGAGTTGGAAAAAAGATTACAAGGAAAAAGAACAACATAGGGATTTAACCTCTCAAATCAAAATTGATGTGGTAGTGAAAGCCAGCTGAAGAATGACTGCTCAAAGGAGCATGGTCCAAGGAGGGAATATTTAATTCGGATCACACAATGGCTCAGTGTGGTCAAGGTCCATCAAAAAAACCCAACTGCAAATGCACAGGTGATTTTTTCAGAATATATATTTTTGGAATATATATTTTCTTTCAAACAATGCATTGAACAGAATGATACCATTTCCCCTTAGAAAAACTAAAGTTGTAAGAATTTATTACAGAGGTGGTGGTGAGATTTTTGAAATAACTATAGGCTTCCCAAGCCATGAGCCTAAATAGAGATGTTAATAAGTTCCACACTGAACACTGACATCATTGTTTCCCTAGTTACCCAATGTGGAGACAGAAATGAATAAGCTAGATATCTAATAGGGCGGGAGTGTTAGAACTTTTTATGGCCGTGAGGTTGGTAAGCCTTGTAACTCAAAATGTGGTCACTGAAAATGTGTAACCAAAAAATGTCATGGGGCCTGTCAACTCACTGCTTATGGCACTGGCAAAATATGTTCTATATTCATGCATGTGGGTGGAAGCTAAATGTAGCTAGCTCATTGGCTATACCTAAAATCCTGAATTAGGATTTTGTGGATATGTCAACACAAAAACATACACGTATTTTGTATTTTACACAGAACCAGTAGATAACAAGTATGTAGTAAATATCACATGATTTTAAAATATGTGTTTATTTATATAATAACATGGTTCATTCCTTTTAGTTAAATGATATGTGCCTACGTAGACACTCTGAAAAGCTGAAACAACCCTATTCCTATCTTAATGTGAAACTCAACTACTTTTCCCGTGTGCTTACTTTAACGTGTAACAATCAAATAGTCTTTTTAACAGATATGATTGTTTTTTGATAATCATCTTGATTACTTTTCGGAGCAACTCTAATAGGTAAACTAAAATGATTATTTCCATTTTTCAGTTGGCAAAATTAAACTATGAAAGTGAAAGTGTTATTTGCCCAGTCATGTCTGACCCTTTGCAATGCCCTGGACTATAGCCCGCCAGGCTCCCCTATCCATGGGATTCTCCAGGCAAGAATACTGGAGTAGGTTGCTGTGCCCTCCTCCAGGGTATCTCCCCGACCCAGGGATCGAACTCACATCTGTTACGTCTCCTGCATTGGCAGGTGGGTTCTTTACCACTAGTGCCCCCTGGGAAGCCCCATACTTCTTTGTATCCCCTGCCTGTTTTGTGCTGGGTTGTTTGTGGTCTTACTATTGATTTTTGGAAGTTTATATTATACTCTTGATATTATTAGACATTTATGTATATTGTGAATATTTCCTCAAGATTCTTTTCTCTTCACTAGTACTTGATGAGTACAAGTTCTCTTTTTCAAAAATTTTATTTATTTGCTTATTTATTTTTGGCTATGCTGTCTTCATTGCTGTGCAAGGCCTTTCTGCAGTTGTGGTGAAAGGGGGCTACTCTCCATGGTGGTGCGTGGGCTTCTCATTGCACTGGCTTCTCTTGCTGCAGAGCACAGGCCCTAGAGCACGTAGGCTTCAGTAGTTGCAGTGGGTCGGTTCTAAAGCACAGGCTTCGTAGTTGTGGCTAATGGGCCCAGCTGCCCCTCAGCATGTGGGATCTTCCCAGACCAAGGATCAAACCTGCACTGCAAGGCGGACTCAACCACCAGCCCCAAGAGTAGCCTGAGTACAAGTTCTTACTTCTAATAAGCCCTGCACAACTTTTTAGTTTTCACTGAAATTAACATTGGCCTTCTTGTAGATTGACTTACTTCTCCTATGGACTTGTGCTGCTGCTGCTAAGTCACTTCAGTCGTGTCCGACTCTGTGCCACCCCGTAGACGGCAGCCCACCAGGCTCCCCCGTCCCTGGAATTCTCCAGGCAAGAATACTGGAGTGGGTTGCCGTTTCCTTCTCCAATGAATGCAAGTGAAAAGTCAAAGTGAAGTCGCTCAGTGGTGTCCGACTCTTAGCAACCCCATGGACTGCAGCCCACCAGGCTCCCCCGTCCATGGAATTTTCCAGGCAAGAGTACTGGAGTGGGGTGCCATTGCCTTCTCTGATGGACTTGTGCTAATTTAATCCAAATCCTTCCCAAAGTGTGAAAGTTTCCACTTGAGATATTCAAATTAAGATATTTTATCAATTTCACCCTCCTGGAGAAATGCTTTCTGGTACTTTGTGACCCGTTCCATCCTGGACATGTTGCTTTCAGGCACAGCTGTCACCTGGACGTCTCCATTTAACCCATTCTAGAGACTTGTTACTTTGTTTCTTGGATCAAGGTCTTATCCTTTCTTACTTCACTTCCTTATTCTGGTGGAGTACATCCTCCTGTACCTTCCTGAGAAAAGGTGCAAGAAAGGCAGATTTTTAGAGATCTTCATTCTGCCCTCACACATTTGGATGGAAATAAGATCGAAACTGGAAATCATTTTCTTCAGAAGTTTGAAGACATTGTTTCATTGGCTTACAGCTTCTACTGTTACATTTTAAGCATTTGGTACCATTCTGATTCTTGATTCTGGTAGGAAAACTCCTAAATGCCATAATATGGTATGGTATGGGTCTATTTTAGACCACCATGCAGGGCAAACATACCTGCTAGTTCTGAGAAATTTTCTTGAATTACTTTTTATTATAATTCCCTTCTATTTTCTCTCTTTCCTCTTTCTAGAACTCCTGTTATTTAGGTATGGAATTTCCTAGAGTGGTTTTCTAATTTTCTTCCCTCTTCTCTCCTCGTTTCTCTATCTTTGCTTTTTTTGTTTTACTTTCTGGAATATATCCTAAATTCTACCTTCTTTATTAATCTACTTTATCTATACCCCTTCAGAATATCTGCTATCATAATTATAATTTCAAAAAGCTTGTTTCTTTGTTCTCTGAATTTTTAAAAAATATATCACCTGTTCTTCATTTGTGAATGTAACAACTGCTCTTATTTTCTGAACTCCTTGGTCATATAGGCTTTCCTTGGTCATATAGGAATGTCCTCCTGACATTCCCTGACTATTTTCTCAAACCAAAAGTCATCTACCTGAAATGTCAAGATCTTAGTTGTACTCTTTGGGGACATCCCAATATCAGAATCTTAGTCCTTTTCTCTCCTTTACAGAAAAAGGACTTAACTATTTAGAGAAGATTTCTATTTTTCTGTCAGTTGCATATTGGTTGACAGCCAGCAGTCTGGGAGCTGAGAAGGTCGGGGCAGTTTTTTTATAAAGTGGGAAAGGAATAAAAGAATAATTGCTTCATTAACACATTGTCAGAGAAGACTTAACCCCATCTTCACCCTGCCTTGCAGAGATGCTTGGGTCTGGGGGCATTTTGCAATGTAAATTGAGTTTCTGTTCAGGTTTCCCTGCTGCAGTTGAGGATTGCTTTCTCTGATCTGCTAAGTTGGGACCTACGCACTTTTCAGCCTCTAAAATTTTGAGGCTGCTGTCTTCCTTCCTTCCTGTTCTCGCTTTTATTATAAGTTTGTGCCTTTAAGTAGAAATTCTACTTATGCTTTTGAAAGGATTGTCAGGTCAATTCAAAAAGCACATACTGAGCACCTATCTGGTGCCAGGCTCACAAATCCAGGGCTTTGGGCTGTTATTAAACTCTAAACTGGAATGAGAGATGCCCCTCAATTCTTTATTGTTCTCCTTGCAGCCACTGGGCTACTGCCTCCAGCTCTGAGGTATTTTGCTTATTCTCTTATCTCTGGGGTATTATTAACTCTTTTCCTCATCTTCTATCAACTGGAAATATTTTTTTCTCATCTTAAATTTCCTTTTAGATTTAAGTACCTAACCTATTTCCCAGTCTACATACAAATGTCTCTTTTATTAATCTGAAATAAATAAAGAGGATTTTTAAACTCTTTCCAGTATGAAAAATTACTTTCAGCTTGTGTTCACGTTAAAAGTGGAGCATCCTCCCTACTTCCATCAAACAGTGCCATGACTCTTCCTGTGTCAGAGACCTGGCAATAGTGGTTCAGGACTCTTGTAATTAATCACTATACATCAAAATGGCTATTGTTTACTAATGCCCACTATGTATTAGAAATCTTCATATGCTTGGGGCAATATTGGATTAGGGAGGTACAGTGTATGAATCCCAACTTGACCAGTTATTAGTGATACGCTTTGGATGAATCACTATTTTGTGCTTCTTTTCTTCTTCTGTAAAATGAGGAAGATGATGGCATTGACCTCAAGTGATAATTTTCTCTTCTGTAAAATGATTACAATAGTATTTCCTTCTGAAGACCATTTTGAAGATTAGATGACAATGTATGTCAAGTCCTTAGCAGAGCACCTGGTGCATAGGAGGCATCATGTGCTATTAACATTATTGTTTTATTATAATAATTTCCATCTTCATCCCCTCTAAAAGATTAGGAAATCTAAATTAAAAGAAGTTCACTTAATTTGTCCATAGTTACAGTTCAGTTCAGTTCAGTTCAGTCGCTCAGTCGTGTCCGACTTTTGCGACCCCATGAATCGCAGCACGCCAGGCCTCCCTGTCCATCACCAGCTCCCAGAGTTCACTCAAACTCATGTCCATCCAGTCGCTGATGCCATCCAGCCATCTCATCCTCTGTCGTCCCCTTCTCCTTTGGCCCCCAATCCCTCCCAGCATCAGAGTATTTTCCAGTGAGTCAACTCTTCGCATGAGGTGGCCAAAGAATTGGAGTTTCAGCTTTAGTGTCATTCCTTCCAAAGAACACCCAGGGCTGATCTCCTTTAGAATGGACTGGTTGGATCTCCTTGCAGTCCAAGGGACTTTCAAGAGTCTTCTCCAACACCACAGTTCAAAAGCATCAATTCTTTGGCGCTCAGCTTTCTTCACAGTCCAACTCTCACATCCATACATGACTACTGGAAAAACCATAGCCTTGACTAGACGGACCTTTGTTGGCAACGTAATGTCTCTGCTTTTGAATATGCTATCTAGGTTGGTCATAACTTTTCTTGCAAGGAGTAAGCGTCTTTTAATTTCATGACTGTCTGGGGAGGCCTTACAAACAGCTGTGAAAAGAAGTGAAGTGAAAAGCAAAGGAGAAAAGGAAAGATATAAGCACCTGAATGCAGAGTTCCAAAGAATAGCAAAGAGAGATAAGAAAGCCTACCTCAGCGATCAATGCAAAGAAATAGAGGAAAACAACATAATGGGAAAGACTAGAGATCTCTTCAAGAAAATTAGAGATAACAAGGGAACATTTCATGCAAAGATGGGCTTGATAAAGGAGAGAAACGGTATGGACCTAACAGAAGCAGAAGATATTAAGAAGAGGTGGCAAGAATACACAGAAGAACTGTACAAAAAAGATCTTCATGACCCAGATAATCACGATGGTGTGGTCACTCACCTAGAGCCAGACGTCCTGGAATGTGAAGTCAAGTGGGCCTTAGAAAGCATCACTACGAACAAAGCTAGTGGAGGTGATGGAATTCCAGTTGAGTTGTTTCAAATCCTGAAAGATGATGCGGTGAAAGTGCTGCACTCAATATGTCAGCAAATTTGGAAAACTCAGCAGTGGCTACAGGACTGGAAAAGGTCCGTTTTCATTCCAATCCCAAAGAAAGGCAATGCCAAAGAATGCTCAGATTACCACACAATTGCACTCATCTCACACGCTAGTAGTTACAGTTAGTTCACATCAAATTTGGAATATAATCTCTAGCAATCCTGACAATACTAACACCTTTTCCAGAGTGTCAATATAGCATATGTCTATTTGAAAATGCAGTTCTTTTTAGCCTTATTAAGTATTTACTAATCATCAATAATGTACTAGATAGTATGGAGTTTAAATGGAACTATTTCTCAAACGGCTGAGAAGAGAAAGTGGGTAGCTGTCCTTGCAATGAGGCAGTTTGGGACAGGGTGTCGAAGCCTGGGTGGGGTGAGGAGGGCTGCCAAGCAGCAGAACAGCCCCGGAGTGGGGTCCTGGAGCTCCGGTGGCGTGTGGAGGGCGTCCATGGCAGGCGGGGGCCGGGGAGAAGAGCTAGTAGCGGCTGCCTTGGGCAGGGCGTCAGTCCCAGTGGGATGAAGCGGGCCNGGGTGGGGTGAGGAGGGCTGCCAAGCAGCAGAACAGCCCCGGAGTGGGGTCCTGGAGCTCCGGTGGCGTGTGGAGGGCGTCCATGGCAGGCGGGGGCCGGGGAGAAGAGCTAGTAGCGGCTGCCTTGGGCAGGGCGTCAGTCCCAGTGGGATGAAGCGGGCCTTTGTTTGTGGAAGGGAGCAGAACTGGCAAGGGGAGCACGGTTATATAAAGGGAGCCGATCAAAGAAGCAAATTATTAAAGATAACGGGAGACAGATTTCTCATTGTCAGAAAAGGGAGCTACGTAGAGGGAAAAGATGAAAACTAAAGTCATCTCTGCGGTTTTAGACTGGAATTGAGGGGCTTGGTTTGTATTACATGCCTGTTAAAGAAATAGTAGTTTATATATAAAAATTTCCCACAAGAAAATTCCAAATCCAGAGGGCTTCAGGGTAAATTCTTCTAAACATCTAATAATAAAATAGTAGCAATTTTATTCCGACTCCTCCAAAAGATAGAAAAGGAATACTTCCCAACTCATTCTATGAGGCCGACATTACAATGAAACCAAAAATCAGACAAAGATATAACAATAGGAGAAAATTACAAACTGATATCCTTCATGTCTAAATAAAATTTTAGCAAATTAAATCTCACAATATAGTAAAGGATAGTACACTGTAACCCGGTGGGCTTTAATCCCAGGAATGCAAGGTTGTTTTAACATTAGAAAATCAATCAATGGAATTCATCATGTTAACAAACTAAAAAAGAAAAACACAGTCATGTTAAGAGATGCAGGAAAAAACGTTCAACAAAATTCAACTGGAATTCTGCTACCATCCTGTCAAGAGAAGCCTCTGTTGAGAATCATGGTTTAGATGTAGTAACATATAGACAACTATCTGTTCTGTTCTTGAGGATATGTAAAAGTTGGACTTCATAGCCATTCATGTTACAGGATGCTGGCATAAATTCTAACTTTAATTATCTCTTACCTAAATACATTATGCTATAATCTAACTCAGTGTTCCTCAAACTGTTTCATCATTTGAAAGATAAGGTTCTTCTTGTACTGTCAAGATGCACATTAACATATTAAAAGTTCTAACTCCAGGGAAGAAATTGTACCCATTTTTTTTTCTGGCATACGAATTTCAATCATTGCTATTGTATCAGGGTGAATTATTCTATATTTGCTGCTAAAAGCATTTTTATTTTGACCTACCTGTTTATTATTGCTTATATATTACATAATATCTATAGGAGCTCAGAAAATATCATGGTTAGAGCAGTCCGGCGCAACTTCAAGGAAGAGCTGATGTTCTTGACCCTGGCTTGTTGCCAGTACAGTTTTCTGCAAGCAACAGTTTTATCACAGCTCTCTGCTCATATACACGTGCCCTTCTTACATGTGCCAACTCTATACCACCACCATGGAAACTGGTATTTTTATTTTCTAGTTTTCATAGTCTTGGCTCTTAATATCTTTTAAGCTCATAAAAGAATATAAAATGTTTAACCCAGATTAATAAAAGCAGTAAGTTGCCAAAAAATATTGAAAAACCATAGATGATGTCAATCAAAAAGATACTTTCACTTAATTGGTAACAGCACTTTAAAAGGGCCTCTCTGTATACCAAAAGAAAGCCATGCAGTAAAAATGAATTTCTATTGGTGGTTGCTAACTGCTCTGGTCTGAGTGTTTGTGTTTCCCTCAAGTTCCTATTATGAAATCCTAACTCCTAAGGTGATGGCATTAGCAAGTGGGGCTTCTGAGAGGTGTTTAGGTCATGAGGGTAGAGCCTCATGAATGGAATTAGTACCTTTATAAAAGAGACCCACCTTTTCATGTGAAATTATAGCAAAAAGAAAGCTATGAACCAGGAAGTGGGCTCTCACCAGACCTCAAATCTGCCGACAACTTGATCTTAGACTATAAGCCACACAGTTTATGGTATTTTGTTATCGAAGCCTGAACAGACTAAAATACTAACACAGTGTTTCTTTCTATAAGCATAGAAAACACATTAAAGGGAATTGTGTCCTCTGAGAGGTGTATCTATAAAGAAGCTGGGCATCAAGTCATAAACCCATCACAGAAATACAAAAAGGGAAACCAGCTGAGCGTTTTCCTTTTGTGTGTCCAGAGGGCTCCTGATTTATTCTTTGTTCAAAGAACTGCACATCTTGGAAGCAAATAGCTTAAATAAGGTAGCAATATATTTAAGAGCACCTTTTGAAAGTTACAGTCCCCAAGGTAGACATACCATAAGAATCTTTTCATTGCAAAAAAAAAAAATTCAAACATATTTGTTATAACAGAAGACAGAATGAATCGTGGTGTGGCTAGTATGTTGAATTCACAAGAAACAGTCATTTTCTCCTAGCCCAACAGTGGATAAGTACTTTTTCATTAAATATTTTGATTAATTATTTTATTTTTGGCCATGCTGCACAGCATACAGGATCCTAGTTCCTAACGCATTGGAAACGCAGAATCTTAACAACTGGAATGCCAGGGAAGTCCCTAATTTTTCAATTAAAGTGACTTTTCCTTAATACTTGAAATAGTTCTTGGATGAGTTGTAAAGTGTTCATATTGATAGCATTAGGCCAACGATCTTTTCGCCCAAACAGGAAGAAGACTTCAGCTAATCCAGAATAGTGTGACAAATAGCGTTTTGTTTCTTCCACTAAAGCTTCAGAATGAAGCCATAAAAAACAGGAAGATACTGAAATCAATTTACTGTGATCTAGCCTTAGCTGGCCGGAGAAGGCAATGGCAACCCATTCCAGTACTCTTGCCTGGAAAATCCCATGGACAGAGGAGCCTGGTAGGCTGCAGTTCATGGGGTCACTGAGCGACTTCACTTTCACTTTTTACTTTCATGCCTTGGAGAAGGAAATAGCAATTCACTCCAGTGTTCTTGCCTCGAGACTCCCAGGGATGGTGGAGCCTAGTGGGTTGCCGTCTAGGGGGTCGCACAGAGTCAGACACGACTGAAGCGATTTAGTAGCAGCAGCAGCAGCCTTAGCTGGCAAAATCAGTTAAGGTCTAAAATATATGCTTTGAAGCACAGGTCTATCAAAAGTGGTAAAGCTAGTGTATTGCCCATTTTGTCTGTTGTTTAAAAGGCAAACGAAAGGATCAAGTTATAATTTTAAAATGCTTTATAATTATCTGCACTTAGGACGTATATGAATTTGGTAAGAAAAATTATGGAGAAAAAAGATTGACTCATCTGCTCTATTATTCTATATTTTTCAGGAAAGAGGCTTTCAAAACAGAAAATCTTAAGTTAAACTAATCCACCGTTCTCCCCTTTTATGGGCCTGCCCCTTGGAGATTATAACTATCTGCACAAATAATTTTATTCTACAGTATATTTATTCAGGCAATGCATAGTTAGTGGGGACTTAACATCTTTCTTCCATTGCCATGATCTATGAAGCACATAAAAGAAATGTGAGATACACTCTCTGCTCTCTAAGGACATTTCGTCCTATTAATTTTACAATTCTAGAAATATTGTCACCTTGCTTATTTAACTTCTACTCATAGTACATCATGTGAAATGCCAGGCTGGATGAATCATTAGGTGGAATTATGATTGCTAGGAGAAATATCAACCTCAGATATACAGATGACACCACTCTAATGGTAGAAAGTGAAGAGGAACTAAAGAGCCTCTTGATGAAGGTTAAAGAGGAAAGTAAAAAAGCTGGCTTAAAGCTCACCATTAAAAAAACTAAGATCATGGCATCCAATCCCATCACTTCATGACAAATAGAAGGGGAAAAAGTGGAAACAGTGACAGGGTTTATTTTGGGGGGCTCCAAAATTACTGTGGATGGTGACTGCAGCCATGAAAAGATGCTTGTTCCTTAGAAGAAGAGCTATGACATACCTAAACAGTATGTAATAAAGCAAAGACATCACTTTGCCAACAAAGATTCATATAGTCAAAGCTATGGTTTTTCCAGTAGTCATGTACGCATGTGAGAATTGGACCATAAAGAAGGCTGAATGCCAAAGAATTGATGCTTTTGAACTGTGGTGTTGGAGAAGACTCTTGAAAGTCCCTTGGACTGCAAGGAGATCCAACCAGTCAATCCTAAGGGAAATCAACCCTGAATATTCATTGGAAGAACTGTTGCTGAAGCTGAAGCTCCAGTACTTTGGCCACCAGATGCGAAGAGCCAAATCACTAGAAAAGACCCTGATGCTGGGAAAGATTGAAGGCAAGAGGAGAAAAGGGCAGCAGAGGATGAAATGGTTAGACAGCATCACTACCTCAGTGGACATGAATTTGAGCAAATTCTGGGAGATAGCGGAGGACCTAGGAGCCTGGCCTACTGCAGTCCATGGAGTTGAAAAGAGTCAGGCACAACTTAGCAACTAAACAACAACAAAAAAAGAAATAATACCAGAGATAGCTTAAAAACTAAAACATTTCATTTTCTTGATGAAGCATACTTGCAAACATGACTCTTAAATGGAATGTCTAGGATTGTTCCTTTGCTTTTTATTCACCTGATAGAAATGGCCTTCTCTGTGTCCAGATAGCACCCACCACCTTAGAATAACCAAAGGAATGGTTGTTTTCCTTCATTAGATTACTGGCTCACTACAGTTTGTTTAGAAAAATATAGTTTCACTGTCCACTGTCACATTTTTATTTGTATTGACTAGGACTGTGTCCGGTAGAAATGCATGCCTTGTGCACCAAGTATTCTTTCACAAAAGAATACTACAAAACAATGAAGATCAACAAACTGCAGCTGCACTCAACAACGCGGATAACAAAAGGAAGAAGCAAGACTAAAGAATACATCAAGTTCCCAAACACACAACACTGAACTATATGGATATATCTGGTGCATATGGGCGTGCACACCGAAGTAATAAGACTATAAAGAAAGCGAGGAAGGAAATGGTACATAAAAAGTAAAGCTAGAGCTTATTCAGGGAAGACTATAAGAGAAGGTTCTGATTAGAAACAAAGTCTAATTCTTATCTTCCTCCTCCTCCTCTTCTTTCTCCTTCTTCTTCACCATGGGCAGCAGTTACAAGGGATGTTTACTCTTAGAACTATTCATAAACTCTACATGTCACATTATCACTTTTTACGTGTATATTATACTTCATAGCAAAACACATCTTAAAAAACCCACAGGTTATTATATTAAATATTAAACACATACATATGTGTATATAATACATACACTAAACTTTATTGGTTTCAAGGGGAAATAAAGAAGAGAGATTCTGTATTAGACTTCTATCACCTCCCTCCCTCCAGCCTCTGCTGAGCACAAAAGAATGAAGACATACTTAAAAAATGAAAGAGTTAAGGGTTTAAGAATACACCAAAATATACCATTCCCCGTCATGAATGTTCTCTGAAAGTTTGAAAGACTTACGCGGACTTCCCTGCTTGCTCAGAGGTAAAGGATCAGCCTGCCAACACAGGAGACACAGCTTTGGTTCCTGATCAGAAAGGTCCCCTGGAGATGGAAATGTCATATCCACTCCAGTATTCTTGCCTGGAAAATCCAATGGACAGAGGATCCTGGTGGGCTACAGTCCATGGGGTCACAAAGAGTTGGACACGACTTATCAACTCAACAACAATGTGGCTTTTTGCCTCCTGGTGAATTGCAGACTCTGCTTTGTCTATTGATACAACTTACTGATATTACTATGCAGAAGCAGCACCTGAGAAAAAAGAGCATCTTCCTGTCCTTACAGCTGGGACACAGAGAATCGTACTTTAATGGACTGCCCCTATGTTTCCCACTTCTACCAGCAGTGTTGATTCTAATCTTATAAAAAGTCTGCTTCTTTGAAGGAACAAACAAAAACACAAAAACCATGAGCTAACCCAGTCATGTCCACCTATAAAATGAGTTTTCTAACAAGTCTTCATCAAACTATTTTTCTCCATACTCCTGAATTAATTGGGTACTAGGTAACTATTACCTTTTCAGCTGCCCTGGATGAAACCTATAACAATACCTAAATATTGGTGACATTATATCCTCAAAGCCTCTTTCAGCAATGACCCCAATACAAACCTTGGTTAGGAGTGACAATATCAAACTTTAACATATCACGTGAGAAAGAAACTGGGATGACCAAGTGCCCAGCTCTGTCCTCCAGGATACACTTTCTAAAAGGAGCACAGAAAAATCTGCACAGCAGCTTTGTTCTCCCCTCTGTGATCATTATTACTGTATATAGCTCCTGGGTAGGCCCAAATCAGTTTTACATTTAAGAATACCTGAATATGATCTGTGCTCTCATAAGTTAGATTTCACTTTTCAAAATCAATACTAAGTCATAATATCTTGGTGGAAACAATGTTGAAGGCAAAACAATTCACTCTTGATCTTCCAAAGCTTTAGATCCATAGCACAACTCATTTCGAGCAAACCTTAACCCAAAGTTTGGTAAAATAATCAACAATTCTGCTCAAGTTGCATGTGGTCAACACTATTTAATATAACGTTCAGGATCAAGGCATTAAAGACAAGACAATTATTTGCCTCTCTTTAGCCTGGCAAATATAAACACTGAATGGAAACAGGCATCTCTTTTTAGGCTTGTGCTTTATTTCATCCTGAGTTAATGCTTCCTTTTTTTTTTTTTTTTTTCAATAAGGAGACTAGGAATGCAGTTCAGACAGTAAAGAAGATGCCTGCAATGCAGGAGACCTTGGTTCAATCCCTGGGTCGGGAAGATCCCCTGAAGAATGGAATGGTTGCCCACTCCAGTATTCTTGCCTGGAGAATTCCATGGACAGAGAAGCCTGGTGGGCTACAGTCCATGGGGTCAAAAAGAGTCAGACACAACAGTTAACTAACACACAATAGAAATGCATTCTGCAAGGGGGAAAGGAAAAAGAGCTATAAGACAATGTTATAATGAAATTGAATTATTCTACCTAAGTTATGTCTACATTACACAGCTCATTACTTGGCTCAAAAATACTACATGTCAAAAGATATTTCCCCAAATAGAACTATATATTTACAATAAGAACACAATTTAAGAGGTACAAGGCTTCCTTGACAGCCCAGATGGTAAGGGATCTGCCTCCAATGCAGGAGACCTGGGTTTGATCCCTGGGTCAGGAAGATCCCCTGGAGAAGGGAATGGCTACCCACTCCAGTATTCTTGCCTGGGGAATTCCATTGACAGAGAAGCACGGTGGGTTACAGTCCATGGCAAGGCAAAGAGTTGGACACAACTGAGCGACCAACATTTTCACTTTCACTTTTCCCCTCACAATGAAATTTAAAAACTGACATACAGTATATAATTTTTTTTAGGAGTAGAAAAAAAATGCTTTCTGGGACCAAATGTAAACTTCATGTATTAAAAAGTAGTTTTAACAGAGGAGGGATAAAAATAATCTTCCTTATATTTGTAAATCACCGGAATTCAAACCCAGGCCTTTTGAGTCCATGGCTGGTGTGCTTTCAACACACCACAGTGGTCCTTAGTTTCCCTCATCCAAAATCTTCATATGAAAAAGTGATTTTAGGGAATAACTGTAACATCCCAGTCTTTTGTTTTTAATCAGACACATATGCGTTGTCATTTGTTTCATTCACCCCTCCCAAACGATTACTGATAGAATAAACTCTGAGTAAAAAACACATGCATTTTCTAAGCAAGCGTTTTCCCTAAAGGTTCCAGCTGAAAAATATTATGAGAAATTAGATCACAGACATATGCTTCCTTTTTGTACGACTCAGTGTGGTAGTTAGTGATGGAAAAAGGACATAACCAATGCAAGAATAGGATTGAGAGTCTGCACATAATAGTATAGATGATTTTAATTGAACACTTGACCATAAATTAAGTATAAATGGTTCCTAAATCAAATGTAGTTTAAAATTAATCAGATACTTATAGCAAGAAGCTTACTTATTAATTCATTAAAGTCAAGATCACACTTATTCAGATAATTTCAACCATCCAGCAGCTTCAACTGCTATTTTATTTCCTTTAATTAATCTCTCTCAAGATACATATAAGCATATAGCAAAACCATCATTTTATCAGTTCACACTATTAGCTTTAAAATTGTGTAAGCCAGTTTGGTGGTTATTTGTACAAATTCTGGAGTTCTGAGTTCTGATAAAGGGTGTCAACCACGTAAATTCACCACCTGTGAGTAAACAGTTGTTGTTATATTTAAATCAAGATAAAAAAAGAATGTATGTGTGTATATATATATGTTTAATTAAATCACTGCTGTACAGCAGAAATTAACACAATATTTAAATCAACTATATTTCCATTTTTTTAAAAAGGTAAAATCCAGCTTCCTTCAGTTTCTGGACAGCCAGTGTTTGCTTAAATAATGCGCTATGTGGACATAGAAAACAAAACTTTAAATACTTATTTTTGTGTCAAACTGAGTTAAACAAGGCAAAAAAACAATTCTCACTCAATGCAGAACCCCCTCTGAGTTAGATATTTTAAAGATGACTAAGTCAAAGAAGGACTTTTAAAAACAATACCCCAAAGCATGAAAAAACAAAAACATGTAACGCTAGTGGACCAGAGTTTCATAAAACTAACTGCATGAGAAACTATCATTATGTGAAAATGGAAAAGGAAAATCTGAGACACAAAACACTAACAGGAAAAATTTCAGCAAATATCAATAACTTTAAAAACTTTGGAATCAACTATCTTATATCCATCTGTGGCCTTTAACTCTTTAATTGTTGCTTTTCAGTGATTGAATTACCTCTCAGGCAGTGGCCTTGCTTAAGTTCAAAGCTGACTAAGCTGATGGAGAAACTGCACGATAGAGAACCCGCCACCAAGGGCTGAGTCAGTAGTCTAGGAGAAGCTGCAGTTGGGTTTTCTGGAAATCATGAAGTAACAGAGCTGGCGAGATCAGTGGTCTCCACACTCGTCTGCATGTTGGAATCACCTGGGGAGGGAAAACGCTCCTGATGCTTGTGTCCCAGCTCCAGAAGGTGACTTAATTGGTCTGCGTGCTGCCTGGGTTCTGGAATTTTAAAGAGATATGGGTGATTCTAGCCTGTGGACAAATTTATGAACAACCAGTCTATATACTTTTATGTTTTTAAGTTAAAATTTTTTGACAAATTAGATTCATGACCGTTTTATTATACTTGTTATATCAGTCTCGTGACGTTTTGGGAAATCCATGGAAGTACTACGTGTTCTGGAATACACTCACAACTGTAAATCCATAGAGGTAAACCAAGGTTGAAAAGCAAAAGTATTGTATAATATAATTGAATTATTTATCATTGTCAAAAGGAGAATAAAAGTAGGAAGAAAAGAGGCATGGATAAGCTGAATTTCATAAAATGTTTCTTCATGACAAGAATTACTAGTGTATGGATTTTTTTCAGATTCAAATCCTAGAAACGTTGTTTTCTATGCTAAAACCAGACAGACGACTTATAGAACACGGCCTACAATAATCTGGGCTTAAGAAATGAGCTGGATTTGTGTGACCTATTCCAACTTTCTGCTTTATCAGATGGAGCAGAGGCAGCTGCTGGAATGAGGAATAAGGAATTGGGTCTTACACATGAATAAACCTGTAGAGATACTAAGTTCATTAATGTTCTTGTTGGCAGGAATCAAAATGACTTAGAGGCAGCCAAGTTGAATTACAGGTTTGATTTACTTAGAGATACAGGCTATGCGGACATCAGCATTTTTTTTTTTTACACCAGCCTCAAGGCAGCCTTGACAAGCAGTGTGCAATCCTTGCTTTCACAGTTAGATTCAGCTGTATTTCCCTGTGGCTTCTCTGCCTCCAGTGGGGGCATATGTCCAGACCAGAGAGGAAAGAGGAGTTCTAAAAGTTTAAAATGTCAGTTGATCAACAGTGAATAATAAGGATACTAAGTATCTATGCTCCTTAAAAAGAAGAACCCACAACAGGGGAGTAGATTGACACTGGAGAGCACATTCATAGCAAGAACATGTAACTTCACTCTGATACACGAGGTTAACATGCTTTAAACAGACTGAGGTAGTGAGCAGAATGTATTGCTCCTTTGAAATTAAAACAATGACCAGACCATAATGAGGATATGTGGATGTCAACATCAGAATCTCCCCACCTCATGACACAGTGCAATCAGATGTCAGTTCAAAATTCTAATAGTTGGGCAAACCAAGGCATTACTCACATAAGAAGGAAGTGGGGTAAAGGCTCACAAGAGCATGTGGTATGAGTGAAATGTAGCCAGTGGACAAAAACCCATAGTAAAAAGCAGTCAATACAGTCGATTTTAAAGGTTTGTTTAATTGAGTGAAACAGAATGCTTTCTAGAAGCCAATATGGCTAATTCTCAAGATCTTCCTGATCTTATTGAAAACTGACTGCAAATCGCCAAAACATGCAGAGACAAAACAGGAGCTGTGTTCTTGATTATTTCCAAAGACACAAAAAACATCCACAAAGATGTGCTCTTCCGGCAAGTGACACGGCAATTTGGTGCTCATTTCTAGTGCCAAATGGCAAACAGTTGTTTCTTCAGAGTCTTTAAACTTAGGTCTGAAACCGAGCTCTTCATTTCCCTGCCTTCTGCTTTTCCTTCCCCCATATTTGCTGCCAAAGTTACGTCTACCACCCACACAACAGCCAAGCCAGGACCTGGGAGTCATCACCGGCTCCTCCCTCTGCGTTTCAGTGCCTATTTCCAAGTCCCATTCATTATGTATCCTGAATAGCAAAGTGATCCTCCTCTCCATACGCCACCCGCAGGGGTCATGTCCTCATGCTCACTGGTTTCTATACCCTAGTTTTGTGTTCTGTCAACTCTCCCCACCACCCCTCTGAAATTTTTTCTGGAGTTCCTATTATTCAAGTATGAACACACCATCTCCCTGCTTATTCTTTAACAACTTGGTATCTTTACTTGTTTTTCTTTTGCCTGTAATGCCCCCTCCACCCCAAGTTCTTGCTAACTAGCATTTTCTCTGTCAAGCCTTTGTTGACTTTGTCAGGCGAGTTAGGTGTGTTTCCTTCTCGGGGCTTCTTGTATCACGTGGTGCGTAACTCTGCTGGAGTGTTTACCACAGTGCTGTCGCTGTTGACACGTTGGTCTTCTCTTCCAACCTGTGAATGAAGGGCAAGCTCCTCATCCTGTTTAGAGTTATGTCGCCTATATCTGCCACTCAGAAGGGCTTACAACGTTGATTTCAGATAAGTCACACTTTCTTCATTTACTCATTGGAATTGCCTGGGGAAGTTTTTTAAAAGACTGAGTCTTGGACCCCGCCCCCAAACCATTTCAAACTGAATTTTTGGAGGGCAAACCCAGGCACCTGTATTTTTTAAAAAAACTTCCCTATTGTTTCTAACATTGTTAGTTGTTGAAAACCCCTGTGTTAAATTATTTCTCAGGAAATGCTAGTTAAAACTGTATCCTGAGCACATGACGCTTGTGGTCTTTTGCGAGTTTTTAAAAAGGACACTGTATTGATTATCTAGGGTTGAGTAACAAATAACTCCAATATTTAGTAGCTTTCAATGACCAAAACGTCGTACCTCACAGCTTCTTTTGGTCAGAAACAGCAGCGCTCAGGGTTTCTCAGTCAAGGGATTGCGTTCCTGGTGTCAGTTGGGGCTGCTGCCATCTCAAGCCTAAACGGTGAGAGAGCTTCCGTCCACACCCACGAGTGTGCTTTTGTTGGGGTTCGGCCCCTCACTGTCTGGTGGCCAGAAGCGTTCCTCAGTTCCCCTGCCTCTTCACAGAGCTCTCAGAGCTTGGGAATCTGTTTCCTTTAAAGAGTGCAAGCGGGAGAGCCAGGAGAGGCCGAGCTAGAAAGAAGCCAGAATCTTCCTGTACGCTGATCCTGCTGGAACTGACATCCCATACTGTTGCTATACTCTACTAATCAGAAGTATGTGTTAGGTCTACCCCAAACTCAACAGGAGAGAATAACAAGGGCATGGATGCCAGGAAATGGGTATCAACGCTTCTGGCCATCTCAGAAGCTGCCTACCACAGACATTTAATGATACCTGGCTTAAAAATTAACCTACCTAAAGGAATCCCAGCCTGACGGTCTTAACATTAGGAGTATGTGCACTGCTGGCTTTCTCGTAAAACTGATCTAACCCGCTTTGACAGAGATGAACTAAAAGGAAACTGACCTGTGTACTTTCTAATAATAAATTTATATTTTTTGTTTTATTATCTAACTATAGATGCATTAATTTAAGGCCATTTATACAAGACAATGGGGCTTCCTAGGTGATACAATAGTAAATAATCCACCTGCCAATGCAGGAGCTGTAGGAGACGCAGGTTCAATTCCTAGGTCTGGAAGATCCCCTGGAGTAAGAAATGGCAACCAGCTCCAGTATTGTTGCCTGGGAAATTTCCATGGATAGAGGAGCCTGGCGGGCTACTGTCCATGGGACTGTAAAGAGTCAGACATGACTAGGCACGTACACACATACACACACACACACACACACACACACACACAGAGCAATACGAAGACTTCATATGGTTTTACGAAATACATCAATGTGCTTTTCAAAGATAGTGCTCCTCTTTCTTATCCTGAGCATCTTCCCAGTCATACAAATTCACTGAAGACAGGCCACTTTAAGGATTTAACATAAATTTTGATTTTAATGAAGGGCTGCTGCTATTGCTGCTAAGTCGCTTCAGTCGTGTCCGACTCTGTGCGACTCCACAGACGGCAGCCCACCAGGCTCCGCCGTCCCTGGGATTCTCCAGGCAAGAACACTGGAGTGGGTTGCCATTTCCTTCTCCAATGCATGAAAGTGAAAAGTGAAAAGTGAATGTGAAGTCGCTTAGTCATGTCTGACTCTTAGCAACCCCATGGACCGCAGCCTACCAGGCTCGTCCGTCCACGGGATTTGCCAGGCAAGAGTACTGGAGTGGGGTGCCATTGCCTTCTCCTAGTGAAGGTCAGGCAACAGTAAATTTAAAGATAAAATACTGAGCAAAATTGGCAAGTTAATATACAGACTTTACCCTGATCAGAATATTAAATTTTAATTTTACTTCACACTTTGGAAGGAAAAGCCAATATATTGGACAATATTGAATACTGATCTTAATAACCAAAATTTAAGCTTTCCTCATAGATTTTATCAATACTAAAGATTTAGCTTCTATTTCTGTTGGGACTCCTCACCATTAATGCTAAGATGGCAAGCTGAAATTGCTTAACAATATTTAGCAAAACTATACAAATAAAGCAAAAAGAAATCTGTTAAGGCACAAATGACTTAGCATTCTTAAACCTGATGTTGACAGCATGCTTGCACGAAATCCTAAACTCTTAATTTATATTCTAACTTCAAAATGCCACCTCCCAAAAATCAATGGGTTTTTGGTGCAGAGAGAAAGTGCTGGCCTTCCAGATTGAGTACTGCCCTTAACAGCACCTTTTCCTTGAATTGTTTCCTAAATATCTGTTCAAAAATACTAGTAGCTCATAAACTTGATGTAATTTTTAAAAGAATATGATCATAATGCAAGGTTATAAAAGATGTAACTGAGAAACTGTGCTTTAAGTACTTTACACATGGGCAGAAATAACTTATGAACAATCTATGTAGTTTGCTTTCAGAAAAATAAAACAGCACCATTGAGGGGAAATCCACTCTTTGCTTTAGCTGAGGTGGCAATTCTTCATATGATTATACTAAGACCTGGGTGATAAAGCCACGATCAGCTACTATTACCCAACATAAACAATTCTGTTTTAACCACTGTGAATTATAGCAGACATAAGGATTAAAGCTAGTGACCTGGACTGTTGAGGCCCTTTAACTACTCATGCCCTGAGCCATTCAGTATTTGTGGCCTAGACATGCTTATTTGGGGCTTAAGTTTGAATTTATTAACCTTACTTAAAAGATGGTTTTTCCAGTTGCCAAGCTGAAAGACTGGTTGAAAACAGACAGGTTATCTAAAAATCTGGTAAGTGTTTTTTCTTTTTTCTTTTTCACAGTAGTATGAGTTAGCAATTTCAAAACTACCTTTCATGTATTCTAGCCTTGAGCTACAGGATACACTGAAGAGAACAGAAGCCAGGCTTCTTTCTGAAGGAGTTACAAATATGAAAAAGGGAAAAACTAAAAAGTAGTGATAGACTGCAATTGAAGGTATCGGTATAAACTGGTATAGAGATAAATACAGACATTTGTATGTGTATCTGTCTGCTGAGAGGAACTGTAAGCAATGACACAACAGGAGAAATGAGCAAACCTACAACTCAGATCATGGTTCTTGGATACCATTCTCCATGAAAAGAAAGCAGAGATCCTTGAAGAAATGGTTGATTCAAGAGTTGCGGCAGGGAAAGTACAAATTGAGCTGGGAGCATCTGGTTACACCAAAAAGTAAAAAAGGGCTCAAAGAATGAGGAAGACATGACCCATCTGGGACTCCTGACTCACAAAGGACTGGCACTCCCATTGATCAAATCTAGGACAATGAGAACATCAAAATAAATAATGATGCCAATGGATTTTAATCTGTTAACTAATCCATCTGTTATAAATAAATGAGTGACTGAGAAGGGAAGCACTGTTTATTAGAATGTCAACAAATACAGATGGAATGGTGGGAATTAGCAAATCCGGTCACTCAGTTGAAAAGGAACTGAGGGAATGGATAGGTTTACTGTCCAGTGGTCAAATGATCAGTCTCTACAGGGCACAGTGATAGGCCAAGAGCTGTTTCTCAATGGGCATGCAATTCTCTGCTGCAGATGGCATGACTGTGCTTCAGAATCCCAAGGGTCTATGTCATGATTCTTCCAGTAGACTTGCCATCAGTTCTGCACTGCATCTTTTCCCATCATGGATACCACCAGGATCTGCTGGATCATATGGTCCAAATGTTAGTCAGGGCTGCTTACACTGAAGCCTGGAACTGTCACAGAGCCCTTTTCTGTCTTCAGCCCTATTCAAAGCTGGCCCCCTTCCTTGCCACCTGGCACATGAGCCAGAGCGTTATTCCCAGTTGTAGAATGTCTTGATCCCAGAAGCAAAAGAAGCCTAGAAAGTTCCTACTTCCTTCTTTGTGGTAAAGGCTGCAAGACGCAGCAATTTGGCTTTCATTTTGGAGGGGATGTCCTGGCACTCCTCTGACCACTGGACCTCTAAACACTTTACTGAAGTGTCTGGTTCCTGGAGCTTCACGTTTCTCTCCCATGCTCTGGAGTGCCTGTATCTTACCATGGTCTTTGGCATGCCAGCCACCTTTTGCTTATCTGTCCAATCAGCATGATGTTGTCAATAAAAATCGACCAATGCAGTGTTCTGAGGGATATTTAAGTGGTTCATATTTCTTCATATTATGACTGAGAATGGGAGAGTTAATATAGCCCCAAGGCAAAACTCAAGTCACTGTTCTTCGTGAAAGTGAATTGTTTCTGATCCTCTTTTCCAATTAGAATGCCAAAAAAAAAACAAAAAAACGTATTGCCAAATCAGTGATGTACCACGTATCTGAGCCCTTATTAAATCTATTCTAACAGTGAGTTCCACCATAGAACGGCTGCTGTGATGAAGGCCATTCTTGGTTAAGTCTGCAGTAGTCTAGAGTAATTCTCCAGGATCCATCCAGTTTATTCAGGGACCAGACTGGCAAATCAAAGACATAGGATTGGGATTAGCAGCCGTGTATCCATTAGGTTTTAAGAGATTAGTGGTGACACTAATCTTCATTCCCCTAGATACAACACAGTGCCTGATTTACCCTTGGCAAGAGCGACGGGAAGTTCAGAGGGTTCCACTTGGCAAGCCACACTACAGTAACTCCCACCTCCACAGACCAGGAACCCAGTGCAGCCACGAATAACAATTTCAGTTATGCACTGGGGACTAGGAAGTGACTCTTCAGTGTGTCCATGGATCCAGTGGGCCCTCCGGGAAACTACTTGAGCTGGAAACCTGGTCTGGTAGACCCCCATTCTAACAGGAAGGCTCTGATGCTGTTTTAGATCTCTGAATACAAACATCAGTGCTGATCCTGTGATCAACATTCTTCAAAATACCTGACTATTCTTTCCCTAAGTTACAGTCACTCAGATAGATAGCCACAGAGTCTTTTGAGGGAAACTGTCATGTATTTATGTAGTTGCCACGGGTTTGGTAGGATTCTTCCTCCTAGGAATCCATCCATATGTTCAGTTCTGGATCTGAAAATTGTCTTATGCCTGGGCACTAGTCAAGGGATCACGACTTTTTTATAACAGTGACTACCTTCAGCCTCCAGCTCTTTTTTTAAAAATGGTAATGGATGTTAATAAGCACCATTGTGGACAGCCCATCTATTTTCCCCCTAGGGAGGCTATTCTCTATTAGCTGTCTCCACAACTCCTCTGGAGTTAAGCTCCTTTGGCTGCAATGACCTTGCCAGTCATTATGGTAATGGTGGCCTTCTAGCTTCTGGCAGTTAAGCACCACCACCTGGCCTCTATTTCTACAGGGCTCAGTTACCCCATGGAGGTTAACGAGCCAGTTCTGCGGCTGCTTCTCTTACCTCCATCTCTGGCCTGCAAACTTAGTCATGTTGGTCTTTCTCTCAGCACTCTTTTCCTGAGGGCCTTGGGTGAATGGTGTATCCTCTGGGGACATTCACAGAGCACAGTCCTCTGATGGATCTTCTGTTCCAGTATGTCCACTTTGCTCAGCCTCTTTATTCCTTCCTCTACAGTCTGCTAGTACCATTCAGACATTTCTCACTTGGGTAAGAATGGGTTTCTTAAATCCATCCCCTTAGCAAGTTTTCCCTGAATATCAGGGTCTGACTTAGTTTGTGCTGCTATAACAGAAGACCATAGTCTGAGTGATTTAAACAACAAACTTTTATTTCTCACGGTTCTGAAGGCTGGGAAGTCCACGACTGAGGTGCTTGCAGATTTGGTGTCTGGGGAGAGCCCACTTCCTGGTTCACAAACAGTTGTCTCTTTGCTGTGTTTTCACATGGTGGAAAGGACAGGCGAGCTGTCTGGGGCCTCTTACCTCCAAGTCACATGGGGCATTAGGTTTAAAGAGATGAATTTTGGGGAGACACATTCAGTCTATAGCAGAGTTCTTCTTGGGGTGTTAAATCCTCTATACCCCCTGAAAGTGCCCCTCAGTCAATTAATTTGTATATATCTAATCTCACATTCTCGCCCCTTTGAAAAAAAAAAAAAACACCTTTAAAATCCAATCCCAGGAGTCTTGTCCTGGTTCCTGCCAGTAATGCCAGTTAAACCATGCAAATTTTTAGGAAAATAGTCTCTAGCCTCCCTTATCAGGCCCAGCACATCCCAGCTGGGTTATGCTGGGATTTACCAGTGACTGGATTTGTTACTGGTTAATTATTGGCTTGACACTGGGGAAAGGAGGAGGGCAGGCTCAGGGAGGAGGGCTACTGCCTGTGGGTAGGAGGCTTCTGCAGCATCTTCCAGCACAGCAAACATGAGTTTGCTAGAGAAAGGCTGATACCTCTGCAAGCCCTGATGGTCCAGAAGGAATAGGAGTCACAGGGACATCCATCCAGATGACCCCATCTGTGTTTAGGATCCTAGGTTTCCCCACCTTCATATTAACAGAACTGCCTTGGTGAAACTTTCAGTGCTCAAATGTCTCTGGAGCCTTGTGACACTAAGAATTAGTAGGCCCTTCAGCTTGCAGTTCAACCAGCTCTTGTCTTTCAACTCCAGGTGATAAAGGCCTCTCTATAAGCTATCACAGAGGCTCTACAGCTCTCATACTTAGCTGTTAACTGCTTGTTAACAGCTCTGTGTCTCATTTTTCTTCACCAGTGATCCAATACAATTTAGCAGTGATCAGCCAACTCTGTTGTCTTTGTAGGTATCATTCCTCCCCTATTTTTCAAATACCTGCATAATCACACCTACATAGTTTTCCTCAAGTCTCTACTAGTGAAACCTAAACAGTTAATCTGCAACTTTATGCCAGGGGTGATGAGTGCCCCACCTGCCCACCAGGGTGACATCTTCTGGCCACGTATTGAATGAACCTGCTCTGAATCTCAATTTTATCCATCCCAGAAGCCAAGATGGGATTAAATGTGTAAGATGTCTATTACAGGAAGTATCTGTGAGAGAAAATGCGGAAGGAGCTGGGCAAGACTGGGTAAACTGTCACGCCATGATACAAGTGAAAGAGAGGGGAGGAAGTGTCCTAGACTGTAGTGTAGCTTAAGGAAGGCTTGGCAAGACAATGGAGGAGTCCTTGACCCCTCACTGGCCATCAGAGGAGTCTTCTGTCTCCCAGAAACAGGCCTCAATATCTCTACCACATTCAGTCACTGAGCTATGAAAGAAGCCATTTCTGAGCACAATAGTGGTGACGGATTTCTCAGCACAGCAGCTGGGGCCCTTGGACAACTAAGCTCCTTGTAGTGGGAGTCTGTGGGGTGCATTCTCACAGCTGTCTCTGCAACCCAGCAAAAGGTAGAGCTGGGATCCAAACCAGGTAGTTTGGTTCCAGTCTATATTGTCCACCACTGCAGTAAGAAGGAGGTTTTTGGAGCTGCAGAGGTCTGAAATAAATGCTCCTCTATCATGTTGAAAATTTACACAGCAGGTTGGATCAGACTGGAAAAATCATTTTCCTCCTCTAAGGAGACTGTACTTCATTCCACAGATAGTAAAGTGGGGAGAGGGGCACATCACAGATTAGTGTGTATGAATATATTCCATATGCATTGCATACACACATGAATAATTTATAGGCCCATATGTAGCTGTAGTTTCTTGTAGTATAAAAGGGTTTAACAGACTTGAAAACAACTGCAACAAACAGTGATTTCTAGGTTGCATATATGGTAAGATGATCAGGAAGTGCTGACAAAGCACTCATACCTTTTAGGATCCAAAAACTTGGAAAAATAAACGGACTCAGACAAATTCATTTCCACTATTTATAATCATTATCACTCTTTATAAAATCTTACTGTGGTACAAGGAAACAAAGATTTGTTTAATTTTTATTATCTTATTACTAGTATTGAGAATTACCTTCTACTATTTTTATGCAGAGGCACTTTTTTCAACCTATGCTGTTTGTCAAATAGCTATATAGAGGCTAAATGAAGAACTTAACCACTATTCCCTGGGAATCTGTGTAAGCTCTCAAGAATCAACTTACAAATGAACTCTATAGAATTCAACCTTGTATAAAAAGGTTACATGTTTCTTAACTAGTTAGTATTGCAAAAAAACAGGTATTATTACTTCCACATTATGGACATGGAAACTAGACACAGAAATATTAAATGATCTCTTTGGTCCACACAACATGATCAATTATGTACCTAGAAGGAGATTAAATCAGATTCTTGTCCATCTATATTCATTAATAATATAGTCTACAATTGCAGTAAAGCCTACAATAGAATATTGAAACCTAGAGATGAAAAGAATCTCAAGAGGACATTGGTCCAACTTCCTTATTACAGAGGACAGAAAATCAGCTGATCAAAGTCAATTCTAAAAATTAAGAACTCTAAATTCGAAGCCTCCAGAAACTCATCATATGCACCTCAATTATTTATTACACTTCAAGAGGACATATATGAATCACAAAGGAGTTTTTGGATTTCAGACTGTTTCACTTCCTGACTTAAAGCCTAAAAACGTAAGCCGTGAACTCAGCAAAAGCAATTTATGAATTTGGGACTAGGATATGTCTCTAAGTGACGGTTTAGAGAACTATATTTATAGCCTGGCACCAGTAAATTTTTGTTCACTTTTAAAACTAGATTCCAAATATACACATTATACTCTGAGGGCTATTAAAGGCACAAGCTAGCTTTTAGAACTAGACTTTGGGATGCAATTCTAAACAATGATTTCCTATGTTCCCTAGTTCTGAATGATATGATTATAGCACTAGATTTTAAAATAAACATAAAAACTGAAAGCAGTGGAAGAGTTTTAATACCAAATCACTACTGTTACATATCAAACATCTATGTTATGTTCTAGGTTTCAAACACTTGATCTAAAGGCATATTATACTTGCGCCTTATTTCACCAGGTATCTTACTCCATGAACATACACAATTATGACAGGTACAGAATATCTGTTCTAAGAAAAATACATTAAAAAAGAAATGCAAGCATGCAAGTCAGGATATTAAACATGAAAATCAAATTTAATTCCTGAGCTTCCTGTCAAATTTAAGAGAGGAAATAATAGTCTTCGAATGAAAAAGTGGCTTTCAAAACTTTTTTTAAGAATCACATTCTAAAATATCTTAAATGGGACTTTATATACAAAGGGCCCTGTATGACACAGAGGCCAACATACCTGATAATATCATACAGCAAATACGGTTATATTTGCTATGGTTACTTTGAGTAGTTTGCTTAGGTGAAGGTGGAATGTATAAAATTAAGTTGCTACTCAGTGAAGGTGATGCTGCTAGGGGCGGCTTTTGCAATGCACATTGTCTTTACACTAAGGACTCTTATACATGGGTTAGTTTTCTCAACTGGACAACAACTTCTATTTAATGGCTAGGAGACCCTAACACAGAAACTAAAGGTGACCTGATATGGCTAATATTATTACATCGTTTAGGGATAAGCTGAATATCTGAACTTCTAGATTTAGCAGGAAAGCTTAGTGTCTCCCACAACTTTAATAGGATGGCAACTCAAGGCTTCAGAAGAATTTAATGAAAATTGTACCTTTCCAAAAAGGTGCTCTCTAATTACAGGCAATTAGTTTGCTGCATGTGCATGTAGAATACATTCTGGAGATATAGAATTGTAAACAGTTGCAGCGTTAAAAAGGTAGAACACCCAATGTTCAATCACGTGAAAAAACTTCTATAAACTACCCAAAGTATCAATACATATCACTCAAACACACTGAAAAGTTGTTTAAATGTGCAGATAAGGCCTAGGCAGAAAGGAATAATCAATGAGATAAGCATCTGCTATCTTTCTCTTGCAATCTGCATTGGGAATCATAAAGCTGGGAAATATCTAGAGAGGGCATCTAGCCTGCATAATATATACTCTTACCTCATTTTCAAAGATCTCTATTTAGATCTCTAGTCTAGCTTGTTGTTATCTTAAATCTTAGCACCTACAGTCTAGGACTAATTCCTTTTATCTTATCAATGAAGATGATGAATCACTAGGTTCCTTGAACATACTTTTTACATACTTGGAAATCCTTAAGCAACTAGTCTTCTTCCATTAACAAGATAACAACAATTATTTTTATCTTTCCTTATTTACTAATCTTTTCTGCGGCCTATTCTAACTGGGGCATCCCTTATTTCAAAATATACAATAACAGTTTGATACTTTAACATCAGCTTCACAGATTCCCAGGATTTGGATTGTTTCATGATTCATTCAAACACTAACAGCTTTATTTGTAAGTGGTAATGTTGTATCTTGGAATCAATTATTCAAAACAATATTTTAGGCAATGTGGTAACTGATCTCATCTAGCTTATACCAGGGAAAAGATAAACAATAAACCAATAAACAAGATGTCAGACTGAAGTGTTGTGAGAAAAATAAAATAGGGGTAGAGAGGGCTTCTGTGAGGTACCATCTGATTTGAAATCTCTAGGAAGTAGCCCTGCAAGGACAAGTTCCAAGAAATTTTTGGCTAAGGTAAGTTTAGCTAGTTATTCTTATACACACACACACACACACACGCACGCACGCACGCACGCATGTGCGCGCGCACCCTTCTAAATTATATGACCTTTCACTGTTCCCTACTGAATCTTCTTGTTCTTATTTTGAAGACAAATTCTATCTTTTAAAAGCTTTTCATTACCTTCTTAACTGGTATATCCCATTACATTTTTAAGATACATGTCTTCTAATTTAAACAAGCATTTCATAATAATATCAGCCACTTATTTAGTTTATGATGTGCTTTTGTCAAATTACATTTAACAAAAATGGGTGAAAACTAACAATATTTGAAGGAAAAAAAGTCTTTGTGTTACTGAAATTTCAAAAAAATAATACTTTGGTGATGCTTTCATTGTAGGGAAAATAAGCAAGTAAGCGTTAGTCACTCAGTTGTGTCTTTGAGACCCCATGGACTGCAGCTGGCCAGGCTCCTCTGTCCTTGGGATAGGCTGAAAGCAAATTGGCAGAGTATGACCCATTCAGAAGATAAAGCAGAAGGGAGGATGGAAGATGGAGTGAATCACTGATGGGTTGGTCTAATAGCAGTGAAAGTGCCCAAGAGAGAAGTAGAGATTGACAGACAGGTCATGGATGTATGTGGGATGAAGAAACAAATCAACTGGCAAGGTTGGAGAAAACCTACACCACACTAGCTCTTTGAGACATGCTGCCACCACCTGGGCAATGGGCAGTTTGAAGTATGGCAAGATGTTCTTGTGATTATTAGTTAAATCAACAATTACAGAATAAAAAATTTACTTTCATTTTATGAGATCAGCATTTTGTCTAATCTCTGGAATTAAACAAGAGCAGGGCTTTTTTTGGGGGGGCTAGATCTGTTTAGAACTCTGCTCTACTTTTTAAGTCTCTGGTCCCATATCTGTAAAACAGGTATAATACCATCCTGCAGAGTTTAGTCTCAGCAATAGCGATAAGAGATGCGAAGCATCTAGCCTAGTACCTGGAACACAGCAGTCAATAAGTAGCCTTTAAACGTTACAATTCTGGAGTATAATCTCCCAAATATCACTAAAACCTATGACCTTTCTAGTTACATACATGTGCCTATTATTTTTACATAAATGTGCCTAACAAGAAATTTATCTGCATTGTGTCTTAATGGTAGGAAAAACTCATAAAATAAACTTGGGGAAGAAACCAATTCTACCAAAAACAAAACACAAATTGTTAAGCAGGTAAGAATACTCTTAAAAATCTTTAATTAAGTCTAGATTATAATAGAATCTTATGGAGGTTTTAGTCTTTCACAATTTTGACATGAGTCAGGGTGAAATGTACCACCTAAGAGATAAAGACTTAAACAGAACTAATGAAAGATGAGTTCTTACTTAATAATTATTAAGAGTAAAAAACTTAAAAATTTGGAAGGCTCCATTTTCAAATTATAATTGCAACAGAGTAACTGGTATGGATATGATGTGATATGCTACAAAGTAATTATTTTTAATCAAAGACAATCCTCATTAATTAAAGTGTAAGCTTTAGTTATTTCGGTTAAAGCTACATGAATGGTTAAGATTTTATTTCTTAAATAAAAATACAAGCAGACCTTATTTCCATGTTATTCTAAGTAAATTCTGAAAGACATCTGAGAGAGAACAAACACTCAATTAAGAATCTTTCAAATAAAGAACAAGCCCTTATGAAAATTGGCCATGATGTTTCCATTAAATTCCTTATTCTGCTGCTGCTTATGAAGCTGAAGTAAGAAAAATGGCCAAATCCAGTTTAATCAATAGAATTTTCAAGCTGAAAGAACCCCAGAGATAATCTAACAGCTTTCCACATACAAAAGAGGAAACTTTGTTTCAGAGTATCAAATCACCAGAGACAAGGCCTGTGAATCACAACTCACAAGCTAGAACTCCTGACTCTAGAAGTAGCCTGCACCGTCTGAACCAATCTTGACACCACCTTTCAACTTAGCTGTGGCCACTTCTACGCTATTTCTGGGCTTGTAGCCATTCCTGGAACTGGAAAGGAGACCAGTAATATTAGACAGTGAAAGCCTGATTTACACTAGCGCCAAAGAGCTACAGACGCTTCCTTCTTACGTGCCTTTCCATCCACTCCCATGTATTTCACAAGGGACACAGCAGAGCGAATTATTGGGGAGGCAGTCATCAGGAAAACTGTCTAACCATGATTAAAATAACACATACACATACTGGTCTCTGGAGTGAAGGACGTTAAAATAAATTCTGACCCTCTCCTGGAATTACTACTTGGGCAAGTTTTTAAAAAAAAGCACAAAAAATCCCACAAAGTCTTACTGCCAGCAAGTCAAGTTTTCTGTACACACAATCCAATGACTGAGTCTGCTTTTTCTGGCTACTACAGGTACAGGCTAGGTCCAAGCAGCACAAGCTTTGAAACCATCATCCAAGTTTTCAAACAAGAATGAATAAGAAAACAACTGCTACTAATACAACATACAAACATTAACATATGCCCAACAAACAGTATTTTAGATCATTAGATTATTTGCCAAAAGTCTGTTCCCTGGTAAATAATGGTTACTGTTGTTATCCCTAAACTAGTTATACATGTCACAGCCTGCTCCTCAAAGAGAACATTCTATAGTCTTTCAAGAATAAAAACCTGCTTTATTTGGCACACACCAGTGAAGAGGTCTTGCAACATTTGAAGAGGTAGTCAAACAGAGCAGTTCAGTGCAAGAGATCACAAAACTTGATCACCAACCAAACCCGAGTTAATCTCTCAGTTCCTGTAGATTAGAAGACAATGAGAACTCAGTCTTTCTGCTTGTTGACTTTTGAATCTCTTTATTTGTGCACTGAAAGAACAAGTACCTCTATGGGAACTCTATGCCCACACAGTTTAATTATTTTTCAAGTTTACTTTGGGCAAATATCGATCATTCTTTTGTGAAAAGAGGTTCTTAAGTTGAAAACAGCAAAAATTTCTTCACGCAGCGTGGCTGCATTTCCCCTTGGAAACAAAGCTCAGTGGCCCCACCACGGTCCTGCTGCGCTTGGTCTCCTCGACGTGAGGCTTTAACTACTGTCCGGCCAGAAGAGGAGAGGGTCAAAGAGTGGATGTGAACCAGAGGAACTCGCTAGAATCCTTCGGGAGTCGCTGGGTGTGACCTTCACCTTGACTCTGGGCGGCTTGGGGGGACCAACTCCTTTCTGGGCCGCCGTTCCTCGGTCGGAGTCTCCGGGGTCACGGACCTCACCCGCCAGGGCCCTCCACCCCTGGCCAGGCTCCCGCAGGGGGGCGGCGGTTCTGATGACCTCGGGGCAAAGGTAGGGGGTCCTCAGCGCTTCCAGACCGGCTCCGAGGCAGGAGGCGCGGGACTCGGGCTTCGGGCCAGACACCAGCCGGGCGCCGCCGCTCACCTCGAGCGGCCTCACCTGCCTCTCCCCGGAAGCCCGGGAGCCGCCCCACCCGCCCCGCTTCCCCGGGACCCACACCGCAATGGCGCGGCCGGAAACTGGCCCCGCGACTTCCTCAGGCCGGATCCGGGCGAGGGCCGGCCTGTGGGCGGGCTGGGAGCGTCGCGGCTTCCGCCTTCCTGCTTCCGGCCTGCAGGTGAGTCGTGAGCTGGGCTCCGAGCCCGTCGTCCCCGGCGAGGTGAAGGCGAGGCGGTTGGGGGTCGCGGCCGCGCTTTTGCCCCGGTGCTCAGCGGAGGTGGCTGCGGCGCCGGCGGCCCAGGGCGTGGCGGGGACGACCCCTGATTCCCGGGGACCGCCGGCTGTTCGAGCCCCGCCGGGCCCGCGCCCGCCGAGGCGGAGGGTCGGGGAAGCGTGGCCCGAGGCGGGCCGCCGGGTAGGGTGAGGAAGGGTGAGCGAGGGGAAAGCACGAGGAAAGGGAAGTGCGGGTGGCTGGGAAGCGCCCTCAGCTTCAGGCGCCGTGCGGGTCTGATCCGAAGATCATGCCGGTGGATCCTTTTCGGAAGAAGAATAATATTTATTCCTTAAAGTGTGGAGGGCGCTTGCACCTGGGCTCCGAGATTGAGGTGCACGAGAGGTGTGTATCTTGTGGATGGTAACTCCTTTCTCCGTATTAATGTCTAAAACTCTGTCATAACTAGGTCCTTCACTTCCCCGTTCCTCTTTATTGCAAAGTTCTTTTGCAGGTCTCTGAACCTACGTTAGTTAATTCATTACTGGGCTGGAGAACCTGAAAAAACAGATGGGGATCTGTAGAGTCTAGTCTTCACTGTGTGGGTGGGGGCGTACGAATTGGGGTTAGGGTAAGGCTAGGAACTTTGTCTTCAGGTAAAAATATGAAGGAATTGTGATAGGATATAATTAAAAACCAATCATGGTAGTTTTGTTTAGGTAATGGAATTGTGAATGACATACTTTGTTTTGCTTATCTCTGATTTTTCTGTAAAGGGCACAAATTATATAATGAGACTAAAACACCTTTTTAAGAGTAAAGCATTGTTTCATTTTGAGTTAGTAAGGGAGGACCTTACTAATTTCAAAATGAAACAAACCTAACCCTGTAAAAATATATATAAAAGTTCAAGAACTAGGAATGGATACGCTGCCACAGGTCAGTTAGCTTTTTATGTGAATGAGCTTTCTAAATTTATTGTTGAAATAAGTAACTGAGTAAAATATTTGATCCCCAGTAATTAGGAGCTTCTTCCAGGGCATTGTGGTTGTGTAATTATGTCTTAAGATTAGAAAGAAATAGATACCGAATGTATTTAATATGCCAGGCAACTTTAATGTTATTTATAGGTTGCATATAGAGAATTACAGTTTTAACATTTAAAATTGTATTATAATTTATTCCTTAAGGTTGTGACTTTACGGTTTTTCTTTTCTCTATTCTTTTCAACCCAACCAGTATATAGAATTTAAGCCTTCTCTCAGAAGTGTATTGGTAGAGTTAAAGAAGACAGCCAACCAAAAGTTATCTGAAATTGTGACTGCCTGATAATCCCAGGACAAAATTAGAGATCACTACTCAAGCATAAGGTACATGACTTTTTAAATCCCAGCTATTCTAATTCTCCACTTTGTTTTTTTTTTTCTTTTTTTAATTTTTACTTTATTTTTCTTTATAATACCGTATTGGTTTTGCCATACTAATTCTCCACTTTGAATGGAGATTGACACAAACATGAAAGGTTGAAGTCTCTGGGGGCAAAATAGAAGATATCACTCAAATCCACAACATCCTGATTTGCAAGATGCCCTTCTTTACTAACTCACAATGGAACAAAAGGCATGGGACCTGTAATGGTTAATTTTCTCATCTGTTAAGTTTGTTTTCATTTACTATATTATGTCCTCAAAGCTGAAGGAGGGCATAAAATTGCACATCATCTTTTGCTTTTCTCTCTTTGCATATGAATGGATAATATCATGGTTCCCTTACCTTCTTGTTTCAGCCATTCATTATGTCCCTTTCTACAGGCATTTCACATACTCCTGACTTTCAGACACCAAATTTGATGATTGTACTTTCGCCCTGGTGGTTCAGAGGTTACAACGTCTGCCTGCAATGTGGGAGACCTGGGTTCGATCCCTCGGTCGGGAAGATCCCCTGGAGAAGGAAATGGCAACCCACTCCAGTACTCTTGCCTGGAGAATCCCATGGAGGGAGGAGCTTGGTAGGCTACAGTCCATGGGGTCGCAAAGAGTCAGACACGACTGAGCGACTTCACTTTGCAACCTCATGGACTGTAGCCCACCAGGCTCCTCCGTCCATTGGATTCTCCAGGCATGAATACTGGAGTACTGTTTCTGTCTCTTATACACATCTAGATGTGTATAAGAGACAGCGACTGAGCGACTTCACTTTGCAACCTCATGGACTGTAGCCCACCAGGCTCCTCCGTCCATTGGATTCTCCAGGCATGAATACTGGAGTGGGTTGCCATTTCCTTCTCCAGGGGATCTTCCTGACCCAGGGATCAAACCCATGTCTCCTGCATTGGAGGCAGATTCTTTACTGACTGAACCACCACTTTTGTTAATTAGAACTTAATAGTAATAAGGCTGTGTCAGAAAATGACATATGGGATTCAGCTGTTCCCTGGAATAAGCACATAAAACTCAAGATTCTTATAAAACTCTGCTGCTAAAGTTTGTCTTGAGTGTAGGAGGCATGTGAGAATGCATAGTCCTTATAACAGATTTCACATACTTTTTTTTTTTTCCTCTTCTGTATCTTCACATCTTCTAAGTATTACTTTTCTGGTTGTTTTAAGTGAATTATTTTTTCTTATTGGAAATATTAGTCCTTATTAAAATAGTACTAATTAGTACTTTTTAAAACCAAATAAAAAACTATTGAGTGATAACAGAATTCTGATTTAACTGTTTGGCGTAACCTTGTCAAAATTTGATTAACCACATAATCTTTTCTCTTGTCTTTACCCCCCTTCCCACCCCTTTCCTAAGGCCTCCACGAACATGTTTGATTTAAAGGCTTGGGCTGAGTATGTTGTGGAATGGGCTGCAAAGGACCCATATGGCTTTCTTACAACAGTTATTTTGGCTCTGACTCCATTGTTTCTAGCAAGTGCTGTGCTGTCTTGGAAATTGGCCAAGATGATTGAGGCCAGGGAAAAGGAGCAAAAGAAGAAACAAAAACGTCAAGAAAATATTGCAAAAGCTAAACGACTAAAAAAGGATTGAAGGAATGAACAGGCTGTGCATCCAGAGGAAAATTGTTCGGAAAATTATGCATCTTTGAAAGGACCCATTAAGGTTTCTTTTTGGATCTTATGACAGTATTACTAAATGAAGTCTGAGTCTATGGAAGAATCATGTCAGTTCTCACCTGTACTGTAGCAACTTTTCGGCTTCGGTATAGAAGTCTCTTGACAGTTACTGTAAATTGGCATTTATTATGCTACAGACTCTTATAACTGACTTTCATTTGCCTTTTTGCAGCTTATGTATGAATACTAAAATGAAAACATCCTGTGAAGAAAAGTGGCTTTAGATTATGAACTCTTCAAAAATGGCTTAAAATGTGGTCCTGTTCTGGACAAAGATTAAGAATGTAAAAATCAAGAGTTGTTCTGAGCAGAAAAGCGTGGTTTGGCTTAAAAGATATATGGTGTATTACTTACTTCTCTTTATCATTATTACTTATTTCTTGAAATAGAATCATTTCTGGTTTCCTCAAAGCAAAATAATATTATTCAATGAGTACTTCTTTATTTTCTGTATTTTTTTTATTTTAGCTTTTGAGATACTGGTAAACCAGATAGTCTGCATTTTAAAAAATCTAATTTTATAAAGAATTTTCGTGTTATCTTGACTATGTAGAATACCACCTACTGGATATAATCATTTTTGTACTTATGAACACTGCCATTTTCTTAGAGATGACTTGAGTAGAGTAACACTATGATTTAAAGCTTGAGAGTAAAAATGTCAAACCTTGGAACCAGTTTATTCTCACTTGTGCTAAGTAGAAATGTGAAGTAGTTAACATGTCTCATCAGATAATTTGCTGATTATATAGATACCACTTTTTTTTTATATTCCGTTTGTTTTAATTCATGTGGTGGTGATGTCCTTTACTTTTTGCAGGTTCACGGTGAAAATTGAAATTTCAACTTTATTTTAAGGAACTTTTTAAAGAGTTACAGTTATGTATCATAAATGGTAAAGAAAATCTTAATATTTGGAAAAATTTTGTTTGCATTATATTAATTGGGTGAAAAAGGTGTAAATTGTGTTAAAATGAGACTGTTATAATTAGAAATAAAGAGGTAAAGGATATTTCCTTCA
>SJYT01007113.1:135314-150250 GCA_006410635.1 Cephalophus harveyi | reverse complement strand
TTTTTTAAATGCATGGGTGATAATTTTGTTTTCAGTAATAGCTTATTAATGTTTTTCCTCACCTCTAATAATGAATTTTAAATTGCAAAAAATTGTCCAATAGCTTTAATTTTAAAATGAAACTAGATATTGAAATAAATTTGATACTTTTTTAAAAAGAGGTCCTGAGCTTTTTTGGGGGGGAAGGGATAATAATTCAGATTAGATAGATTATAGAAGTTAAACCTTTCAAAGGGTTATGAGTTTCATTTGTACATAAGCATACAGCTGACCCTTGAACAGCACAGGGTTAGGAATATTTGCCCTCCCTCGCAGTTGAAAACAACTTATAGTGAACCCTCACTATACACTATTCCTATGTGCAGATTCTCTGTATCTGCAGTTCCTCATCCATGGATTCAACCAACCCTGGATCATGCAGTATTGTACTGTTGAAAAAAATCTGTATAAGTGACCCCACACAGTTTGGACCCATGTTCTTCAAGGGTCAAGTGTACTTGTAAAAGTTGAGAGCAATGTTTCTCCAATCTGAGAGCCTAAGGACCTCTGAGAATGTTTATGGACTGGTTTGAACAATACTTAATTACTGTTATTTTAGGTTGTCAGTTTCTTGATGCCAGTGCAAGCAACACACTGCAACTCTAGGCACTGAAATAATTGTGTTTAATTAACAAATTAGATATTCAGGTGATCTAGGATGTGCTTTTGATATTGAAATTAAAATTTTTAGTTATCTACTAAACCTATGGTTTCATTGTTCATTTTGACAGTTAAAAGGTATTTAACTAAAATGGGCTTTTCCATGGTTCCTGTTGGTCTTAATACAATTTTGTATTTCTTTGACATAGGCTGTTGTTTCTTCAGCTTTTCCCAACATTTATGGAGCCACTTTATACATTTGAGATCAACAAGGTTTTACAGTATTTGTGTCTATATGTTGTGTGTGTTGCAGGGGTAGGGATGTATTACATCCTGATAAACCCATTACAAATTGAAAATTTACTGAATAATGTACTTAAAGTCAAAAACAGGATGGTTGTGTGGGAACAGGATGAGTGTGGGTATCAGTTGTTTACTGGCAATTGCGTGACTGACAGCTGTGGCTCCATGCCACTGCTCAGCATCAAGAGTGTCCTAGCGTATACCACTAGTCTGAGAAAAGATCAAACTTCAACAGTTTCTGTCAGTATCATAAAGCTGAAAAATTAAGTTGGGGGCTAATTATTAAGGGGTTTGATAATTATTGTGGGGTTTGATATTCTTCAGAAAAATCAGTCTGTTGTTACACTATTACAGTTGAATCCCATTTACTGTTACCCAGAATACTTCTTTTAAAAAACTACCAACCTATTATGTTGTTTCTGAAGTTCTTAGAAGTAGTATAATCAATTACCTTTTATGGCTGGTTTTGAAGGAAAAACAGACTGCCTATAACAAACATTATATTGCCTCCTTCCCCAAAAGTTTCTGCATCAGAATTTGACCCATAGTGTCCTGTGGTAAACTTCAGTATGGTGTTATTGTATCAGATACACAAGGGCATTTTAAACTTATTTCCTGACATCACAGCAAACGAAATAAGCTTCTGAGGCAGTGAGCTGGAAACCCAATGCTGAGGTCCACTAACAAACAGCTTCTCACCTATCCTTAGGGGCACTTTATACCTCATCTGGTTTTAAGTTAGAGGAAGTGTTACTCCTATTTAGGAGTGATTGTTTTTATGTTTGCAACTGAGTATAGGCTCACTTTGATGTGCTTCATATCTGTAATAAACGTATAAGAAATGCTGTATTTCTCAAACATATTAAAAGGGGTTCTGTGTTCAAATACCAAAAGTTTGGGAAACAAGATAAAGCAATTCATTTCTGCATGATTTCTTGGAGTCTTTTAGGTTACTTTGATTATCATAGACTTTCCTCCCCTCTTTTCCACCCTTCCTCAAAGAACATAAACAGTTTGAGAAAGCCTAGTCTAACACTACTGAAGTGACTTAGCAGCAGCAGCAGTCTAAGTGAATTCAGGTTACATTTTAAATAGTGTGCTTAATGAGATAGCATTAAAAAAATCAATATGATGGTATTGAATCAAAGCTGATGAAAGTAAGTAAATGACAGATCTGTTTGTAAAAATAGGAATGAAAAAGGATAACATAGTGGGAAAATTATTTCCTCCATTTCTTTTTAATTTTTAACTTCAGATATCTAACAGGCTAGACTTATATGGTTAAACCCAACAAGCATTACATGTATACTTGAACAATTTGTATAAGGGCTTTGGAGAGAAAAATGCCATACGCATGTATAGCAGAGGCATAGGAAGTCAGGAAGGATTTATCTGAGAGTAGTTAAGGTATATATGATACTATTTTAAAATGAACATTTTAACTTCTGAAATAAACTGCATGGGTTTGGAGTCTGTCTGGAAGAGATGATGAAAAACATTTTCATTAGAAAACTTGCAAATACGCCAAATATAACTATTTAAAATATGAAATATGGTAGACAAGTAAATATGTAAAACTTTGATTCTGCTATGCATGTGTCTGGCATAAAAGCCTTGTATAAAAACAAGATTATTTAGAAAGGCAGTCTTAATTTAGGTCAAGCTTATAGTCTCATTTTTATGTAGGACTAGTCAAGGCTATGGTTTTTCCAGTGGTCATGTATGGATGTGAGAGTTGGACTGTGAAGAAAGCTGAGCGCCAAAGAATTGGTGCTTTTGAACTGTGCTGTTGGAGAAGACTCTTGAGAGTCCCTTGGACTGCAAGGAGATCCAACCAGTCCATTCTGAAGGAGATCAGCCCTGGGATTTCTTTGGAAGGAATGACGCTAAAGCTGAAACTCTGTATTTTGGCCACTTCATGCGAAGAGTTGACTCACTGGAAAAAGTTCTGATGCTGGGAGGGATTGGGGGCAGGAGGAGAAGGGGACGACAGAGGATGAGATGGTTGGATGCCATCACTGACTCGATGGACGTGAGTCTAAGTGAACTCCAGGAGTTGGTGATGGACAGGGAGGTCTGGCGTGTTGCGATTCATGGGGTCGCAAAGAGTCGGACACGACTGTGCGACTGAACTGAACTGAACTGAACTGTTCTCAGAACCCTGTTCTGATACCGCCTAACAGTATATAACCAGTCATCCTAAAAATGTTAGTCTAGAGGGAAGTAATGAGGATGGATTACTAGAAACTTTATTCTTACCCCTCAAAATCACTTTAAAAGTGCACACTTTAATGAGTGGGCCAGTATCATCTTCTTACTGTTAACTATTGGCTAAGATTTTCTTTTTTTTATAAAACAGATATTTTAAAATGAAAACTATACAAATTAAAATTAATGTAAATTCTGTCATATATATTAAGATACTTCTAAACTCCCACTCCAGTATTTTTGCCTGGAGAATTCCATGGACAGAGGAGCCTGATGGGCTACAGTCCATATGGCTGCAGAGACTAGGACTGGACTGAGTGACAGCACACAAGCACGCACAAAACAGCCTACCTGGCAACATCTGCAAAAGATGCGCACAGAATACCATTAATAAGCTGGCAGGAATTCGGTAGTAGAAGCATTCTATTCTATCATGTTAGAATTTATAATTTTTCCTGTAATCAAGGATTCAAGGACATGCTACTTTACAGTCAATTAACCAATGTTATGTCTTTATATTGCCTAGGAGCTAGTTCCTTTTTTGCCTAACTTTGGTAAAATGTACTACTACTCTATAATAATGTAAACAGACAGAATAATTTACCTGATGGTAACAGGACTGCTTAAATGTTAATATTACTTAAGGGCTTTTTTGGTCATTCCTTAAGTATGGTGATTACATTTGATTACTTGTTTTAGTATAACATTTTATAAATGTTTCTGTAGTTTGTTTCTTATGCAATTAAACATTTTACCTTGTATTAAGTAAAACTCTCAACCTATGTGTTTTTAGGAATTCATTATCAAACACTTAACCAAGGATTTTCTTCTATTATTCAGAGCATTAAGATCTGAGTCTTTTCTTCAGTCCATGTTTATTGAGTAGTTGTTACAATGCCAAACTCTGTTAGATGATCTCTATATTAGAATCAGAACTATTAGAACTATGTTAGAATTAGAACTGGGAGAGGGGTTTGGGAGAAAATGGATACATTTTATGGCAGACTCCCTTTGCTGTTCACCTCAAACTACCATAACTGATAATCAGCTATACCCCAATACAACATAAAAAGTTCAAAGTTTGAGAAAGAAAACCATAAATGGAAAAAAAAAAAAAAAAAGAATTACAACTATTAGCAATAGAAACTTGGTTGTGCACTTCAGAAAGTGTATGACCTTTCTAAAACACTTTTGTATATAATCTGTTTTAATGTTATCTATCTATACTTTTCAATATACAAATCACTGTAATCTCGAGTAACAGCGGAATCACTTTCTGAGAACTCTGCTCTATTTTCCATTTCTTCAAAGTAATTTTTAATCTTACAGAACTAAACTATTACTGTACCATTTCTTTGTCTATTGTCCTTTCAGACTATTGTGATAGACTCTTTACTTCTACTGGTCCAAATACCTTTCTTTAAAACTACAACCTCAATCCCACCATAAACTAGCTTTTGTCCCATCTACTCATCAAAATAGTTTTTTTTTTCATTTATCAAGGAAATTTTTTTGGCCTCCACATGCCTCATCCAAGTTTATGTTTTTGATTAGTCCTTTAGAATCTATAGAAATTATAGTCCTTTAGAATCCTTTAGAATCTATAGAAATAGCAGTCTTCTGAGCTCAATATTTATTTATCCTTACCATTTCTACCAAGATATATGGAAGTAAATAAAAGAGGAAAAAAACTAAGCAAATTCATAAACAGAAAATGATGACTGAATAAACCAAGTGAAGGATTTAAGTCTACAAGAAGTTAGGTTTTGATGGTTGATAATCTCACACAACAGTGAAAACAAGATCTTAACAGCAAAGATAACTAGAGTAAAGATGGAAAACACAAAGTAACTTTTTACTTTTATTTGTTAAAATAGTCACATACATACAAATAAAGCTTTACCATAGTACATTCATTGACTGTGGCCCTTGTCATCTTGTGGCATCCAGGATCCTGGCTGAAAGGTTTTGCCAGTGCTGGTGGGAGTCACTGAGGGTTTGTCTTTTCCAAAGTATGGAGCAGAGGCATGCCCTTTAATCTGAGTTTGAACTGGTGGAGGAAGTTCCTTGTTGCTCTCCTCCTGAAGAAGCTTTTCTTTTTCATAAAAATCTTGATTTTTCATTTGAATTTCTTCTCTGTATTTTTCATTCTTCATTATTTCCTGCATGCATATATAAATGGAAGAAATCATTAAATTTCTAGTTACAAGAAAACCCAAACTACAGGTTTTATAAAAATAAAATAGCTGGTAAAAAAATTAAGTACATATAGACATGATTCTTGCTTTGCATTTAAATAATATATAGATATACACAGGGTAATTTTGAAAAAGCTATCTGATTATATATTTATATTATTTTGAATTAAACAGCTATGTCCTGGTATACAATAATAAAAAGAAGGGAGGGAACATGAAATAGAGATACTTACTTCCCAGGAAGTGAAACAAACTACTTAACATGAAATATTAGTATACATAGCTATGAAGTATTATACAAGAGCATAAAAGTCACTCTTATCAAAAGATTTTCCAAATATAACAGCTATTTACTGCCTCAGAGACTAATCAGTGATGTGTACTTCTACTGGAGATGAAGTGATGGTGAGAAGGCCTCAGAGAGTTGCTCCTGCCAGTCTTTTCTCTGTGGGACTGAATGCATGCCAGGACCAAGACTCATCAATTTTTCTTTTTTCACCAGAGTGCTACGGCAGTGAAGAGGAGGAGAGACACAGAGTCCAGCATGCCTTAGACACCAGTTCCACAAAGGCACTCTGCTTTTGGAAATGCTTTCTCCAGTCAGTGCAAGCAATTTGTGTGATGCAGCTCTATCACTCAGATTTGCTTTTCTATCTGTAAGGATCTATGAAGCAGGGCAAAGGCTAATAGAGTTTTGACAAGAGAATACACTGGTCATAGCAAACACCCTCTTCCAACAATACAAGAGAAGATTCTACACATGGACATCACCAGATGGTCAACACCAAAATCAGACTGATTATATTCTTTGCAGCCAAAGATGGAGAAGCTCTATACAGTCAGCAAAAATAAGACCGGGAGCTGACTGTGGCTCAGATCATGAACTCCTTATTGCCAAATTCAGACTTAAATTGAAAAAAGTAGGGAAAACCACTAGACCATTCAGGTGTGACTTAAATCAAATCCCTTATGATTATACAGTGGAAGTGAGAAATAGATTTAAAGGACTAGATCTGATACAGTGCCTGATGAACTATGGAATGAGGTTTGTGACACTGTACAGGAGATAAGGATCAAGACCATCCCCAAGAAAAAGAAATGCAAAAGCAAAATGGCTGTCTGGGGAGGCCTTGCAAATAGCCTTGAAAAGAAGAGAAGTGAAAAGCAAAGGAGAAAAGGAAAGATGTACCCTTCTGAATGCAGAGTTCCAAAGAATAGCAAGGAGAGTTAAGAAAAGCTTCCTCAATGATCAATGCAAAAATAGAGGAAAACAACAGAATGGGAAAGACTAGAGATCTCTTCAAGAAAATTAGAGATACCAAGGAAATGTTTCATGCAAAGATGGGCACAGTAAAGGACAGAAATGGTATGGAACTAACAGAAGCAGAAGATATTAAGAGGTGGCAAGAATACACAGAAGAACTGTACAAAAAAGATCTTCAAGACCCAGATAATCACGATGGTGTGATCAGTCACCTAGAGCCAGACATCCTGGAATGTGAAGTCAAGTGGGCCTTAGAAAGCATCACTACGAACAAAGCTAGCGGGGTGATGGAATTCCAGTGGAGCTATTTCAGATCCTGAAAGATGATGCTGTGAAAGTGCTGCACACAATATGCCAGCATATTTGGAAAACTCAGCAGGGGCCACAGGACTGGAAAAGGTCAGTTTTCATTCCAATCCCAAAAAAAAGGCAATGCCAAAGAATGCTCAAACTACTGCACAACTGCACTCATCTCACACACTAGTAAAGTAATGCTCAAAATTCTTCAAGCCAGGCTTCAGCAATACGTGAACTGTGAAGTTTCAGATGTTCAAGCTGGTTTTAGAAATAGGCAGAGGAACCAGAGATCAAATTGCCAACATCTGCTGGATCATGGAAAAAGCAAGAGAGTTCCAGAAAAACATCTATTTCTGCTTTATTAACTATGCCAAAGCCTTTGATTGTGTGGATCACAATAAACTGGAAAATTCTAAAAGAAGTGGAAATTCCAGACCCCCTGACCTGCCTCTTGAGAAATCTGTATGCAGGTCAGGAAGCAACAGTTAGAACTGGACATGGAACAACAGACTGGTTCCAAATAGGAAAAGGAGTACATCAAGGTTGTATATTTTCACCCTGCTTATTTAACTTATATGGGAAGTACATCATGAGAAATGCTGGGGTGAAGAAGCACAAGCTGGAATCAAGATTGCCGGGAGAAATATCAATAACCTCAGATATGCAGATGACACCACCCTTATGGCAGAAAGTGAAGAGGAACTAAAAAGCCTCGATGAAAGTGAAAGTAGAAGTGGAAAGTGAAAAAGTTGGCTTAAAGCTCAACATTCAGAAAACGAAGATCATGGCATCTGGTTCCATCACTTCATGGGAAATAGATGGGGAAACAGTAGACACAGTGTCAGACTTTATTGTTTTGGGCTCCAAAATCACTGCAGATGGTGACTGCAGCCATGAAATTAAAAGACGCTTACTCCTTGGAAGGAAAGTTATGACCAACCTAGATAGCATATTGAAAAGTAGAGACATTACTTTGCCAACAAAGGTCCATCTAGTCAAGGCTATGGTTTTTCCAGTGGTCATGTATGGATGTGAGAGTTGGACTGTGAAGAAAACTGAGCGCCGAAGAATTAATGCTTTTGAACTGTGGTGTTGGAGAAGACTCTTGAGAGTTCCTTGGACTGCAAGGAGATCCAACCAGTCCATCCTAAAGGAAATCAGTCCTGAATATTCATAGGAAGGACTAATGCTAAAACTGAAACTCCAAACTTTGGCCACCTCATGTGAAGAGTTGACTCATTGGAAAAGACTGTGATGCTGGGAGGGATTGAGGGCCAGAGGAGAAGGGGACGACAGAGGACGAGATGGCTGGATGGCATCACCGACCTGATGGACATAGATAGGTTTGAGTAAACTCCGGGAGTTGGTGATGGACAGGGAGACCTGGCATGCTGTGATTTATGGGGTTGCAAAAGTCGGACACGACTGAGTGACTGAATTGACTGAACTGATGCCCCCAAACTGGAGAAGGAAATGGCAACCCACTCCTGAATGCTTGCCTGGAGAATCTCATGGACAGAGGAGCCTGGTGGGCTACGGTTGTGGGACTGCAAAGAGCTGGACATGACTGAGCACACAGCACATACCCCCAAACAACAATGAATCTATAACTGTATTTTACTGAAAATAAGACCATCAAATTTAAGATGCATCACTGATACATACCACTAAAAAAGGCAATTAAATTTCACATTCTGATGTCAGAGATGTCAAAATTTGAAAAGATAAGCATCTTAAAAACAGGTGAAATAGTAAAAAAAAAAAAATAGTAATTTCTGCTTATCTGTATTTTCTGATTTTTCTTTAAGAAGATCACAAAAACTTCTGATATTTCTTGAAGAATATGTATGCTATTTAAAATGTGTGTGTTAGTCATTTAATCGTGTCCAATTCTTTGTGACCCCATGGACTGAAACCCGCTAGGCTCTTCCGTCCATGAAATTTTCCAGGCAAGAATACTGGAGTGGGTTGCCATTTCCTTCTCCAGGGAAATCTTCCCGACCCAGGGATCAAACCCAGGTCTCCCGCATTGCAGGCAGACTCTTTACTGTTTGAGCCACCAGGGAAGCCCTGAATATTTCTTGAAAAATATGTATGTTATTTATAATATGTTAACGTAATTAATATCTGACAACACTGTCAAAAACAAGTTCTCTTTCAAGCAAAAATAGTTCTTCAACAAGGTAAATGCTGCTATTTAAAATCATATTTAAAATAATGGTTTAAAATCATATTTAAAATAAATCTAAAAGATTTAGAGAGGTTATAACTATCACTAAACTAAAACTTCAAGGCACAAAGAAGGATGCATCTAATGAAACTTCTCCCCCAAAGCAAACATGTGAGGGAAGGAATATTTATAAATATTCCTGTACTTTCCATAACACAGGTCAATTCTGTATGAGTAGCTTAACAACCATAGTAACTATGAGTTTAGAGATAGCTGCTATGACTGAGAGTGAGAACAGCCAGGCTTTTCCTTTCATATATATATCCTGTAGAATTCTCAGGCCAGGTGACCACTTGTCACAAAGGAAGTCCCTCAATATGATACTGGAAATAATGGAAGTAGACGGAACTCCTTTTTCAGTCTGAGGCCATCTCCACTTCATCTCCAGACACTGCAAGACCCTCTATGAAGTGATATGTCAGCATGAAAGCTCTTTCTCCTGGGCAGAATGAAAGGATCAGGACTGCGCTAAATTTGCACTAGTAGGCCACCACAGGTAGCAAAACCTACTGAGAAGCTGGTACGCAGCTTGCTTTGCTTTGGTGTAAGAGGGACAGTCATAACACCTTTATGGATTTCAGCTCGACTACTGTAGTCTTACAGCTGGTGCAAGCCTATGCCTTCTGCATAAAAGGCAACCAAGGGCAGGGGGCTGTTCTTTTTTTCTGCCTTCACTTTTTTCTGCCTCTTTTCTCACCATACTCTGCCAAGTAGTGTCTTATAGCACCTACTGAGGCAAATAAAAAGCCAATCTGTACATGTTAATTACTTTAACATGAAGATTAAAGATTTTAAACTTGAAAAACATGGAAACCATAGTTCTTCCCTAGAAAATAATTTTTGTCTTTTTTTTTTTTTTTAAACTAATGGTTACCAGACCCTGCCAATAGCTTCCAGAAGAATTAAACTGAACATAAATTATTTATGAGGGGAAATCTAGTTTTGTGAATATTTGGAATTGATAAAATGAAAGTAGTTAGGTAGAAAAAATTGGAATTTGTAGACTTAAACAGAAGTAATTTTTAAACAAAGCTGATTTTACAGCAGAAATTACTACAAAACAAAGTTTTTCTCCTTAAATTATTTCCTTGGAACAAAGTCACCTTAAGTCTCAATATGTTTATCAACAAAAACATTGGTTATTTCAGCATCTTAGGAATAAACCAAGGGTAAGTAGGTCTTACATAAATGTTTATATGTTTAAAACAAATATTTATCCTTTAACATGGGCTTCCCTGGTGGCTCAGCAGTAAGGAATCCGCCTGCAATGCAGGAGACGTGGGCTTGATCCCTGGGTCGGGAAGATCCCCTGTAGAAGGAAATGGCAATCCACTGCAAAATTCTTGCCTGGGAAATCCCATGGACAGAGGAGTCTAGTGGACCTTGGGTCCATTATGTCCACTGGGTCGCAAGAGTCAGACGCAACTCAGTGACTAAACTTATCACCACCTTTTTACATTCTCTAACATAAAAAAAAAACAAAAACAAAAAACAGTTGTATGGTATCTTACCACTTGCATTACACCATGACTTACTCAAGGACTACCTCTATTTTTGTTTCCAATATTTCACTTTTTCATTAAAAAAAAATACAGCACTCTGATGACTCTTCACATAGACAGTTCTTTTACCCAAACACAAATAGTTTTCAATCCCAAATCTACCTTTTACTATCTGTGACACAAAGAAAGTCACCTAATTTTTTCAGGTGCAGTTTCTTTATCTGAAAATGGGAATACAGTGACCATGTATGTATAAACACTTATATCTTAAATACTCATATGGATACTATTCACATTGTTTGATCTTCTGAAAATTTGCAGCTAAAAACATGGGCTCTGAAGCAAGACTAATTGCATACAAATCTCAGTTTTGCCATTTACTAGCGGTGTGACCCTGTTAATGTTGCTTAGCCTCGCTGTGTCTCATAGTGTCTTCTTCAGCAGGCTACTGCAAAGACTGGGAAATTACTGGCTGCTACTGGGCAGTTAATAGTACAACAGAAGAGGATATGAGTGAATTTTAAAATAGTGATTGTTTATTCTGTTCCATTCAAAATAAACACACCAAACTTACACCTGTCCTTCTTTCTCACCTCAGGGTAGAAATAAAGTCTCAACACTTATACCTCTAAGTACTTAAAAACTTAAGCCACTAATTTGTGACATACATTGAGTAACTATTTGTTGTGAACATTTTGTAAATAGCAGAATTCCTACATTAATTGCTATCTTTATGAAGAATGAACAAAACTCATAATTTTGCCAGGATTAAAAAAAAAATCTCCAATTTAATGTGCTACAGTCTCCAACAAAGCCAGCAACCCCACTGGATTGAGAACTAAGGTGTTAGTAAGACACAGTCGACTGGCTTGAAAACACAAGATGGAATAATTGGTGCCAGACTAGTTCCTCTGCCATAAACAACTAGTGAGTGAGTGCAAGTTGCTCAGTTGTGTCCAACTCTGCGACCCCATTGACTGTATAGTCCATGGAATTCTCCAGGCCAGAATACTGGAGTTGGTAGCCTTTCTCTTCTCCAGGGGATCTTCCCAACCGAGGGACTGAAGGCAGGATTCCCGTATTGCAGGTGGATTCTTTACCAGCTGAGCCACAAAGGAAGCCCATAAACAACTAGAAAGCTGGACAAAAACACTAAACTCTTCAAATACTAAACAGCAGCCGGTGCCTTACTGTGATCCTTGAGGGAAGCGAAACAAGTGAGATGACCCGTTTCACCGCAGCTTTCGGCCTGGAGGCGTATTACGGGCTGCTGCAGAGAACAGGGAACCCGGGCAGAAGCTGGTGATCTCGCTGAGGTAAAGAGATGGAGATAGTTGGTTAGGGAGTCCGAAGAAGCTGGAATCTGTGGGGCAGAGCATCAGACCACACACAGAGAGAGTTCTAGAAACCTGCATAGGAGTACCCTTAGTGTTCAGCTGAGTATTAACCTGCCTGTGGATGAGACTCTATAGGGTCACGAAGGTCAATTTCTAGCTAAAGAATAACTACTGAGGAACTATAACAGCTGTGGTAGCTTGCATGAGACTAGGAGACATTTAAGTTCTAATGGACCAGAGATTCCTCACCAAACCTGAAGGGCATTTAGTATAGAGACTTCAGAACAATACCTCCATAAGAGTAAGGATAAATTAGCCCACAAATCCTGGAATGTGAAGTCAAGTGGGCCTTAGAAAGCATTACTACAAACAAAGCTAGTGGAGGTGATGAAATTCCAGTTTATCACTTCATGTGAAACAGATGGGGAAACAGTGGAAACAGTGTCAGACTTTATTGTTTTGGGCTCCAAAATCACTGCAGATGGTGACTGCAGCCATGAAATTAAAAGATGCTTACTCCTTGGAAGGAAAGTTATGACCAACCTAGATAGCATATTAAAGAGCAGAGACATTACTTTGCCAACAAAGGTCCGTCTAGTCAAGGCTATGGTTTTTCCAGTAGTCATGTATGGATGTGAGAGTTGGACTGTGAAGAAAGCTGAGTGCTGATGAATTGATTCTTTTGAACTGTGGTGTTGGAGAAGACTCTTGAGAGTCCCTTGGACTGCAAGGAGATCCAACCAGTCCATCCTAAAGGAAATCAGTCCTGGGTGTTCTTTGGAAGGAATGATGCTAAAGCTGAAACTCCAGTACTTTGGCCACCTCATGCGAAGAGTTGACTCACTGGAAAAGAATCTGATGCTGTGAGGGATTGGGGGCAGGAGGAGAAGGGGATGACCGAGGATGAGATGGCTGGATGGCATCACTGACTCGATAGACGTGAGTTTGAGTGAACTCCGGGATTTGGTGATGGACAGGGAGGCCTGGCGTGCTGCAATTCATGGGGTCACAAAGAGTCAGACACGACTGAGCGACTGAATTGAACTGAGAGAGAACTCTCGGAGAAGGCAATGGCACCCCACTCCAGTACTCTTGCCTGGAAAATCCCATGGATGGAGGAGCCTGGTAGGCTCCAGTCCATGGGGTCTCTAAGAGTTGGACATTACTGAGCGACTTCACTTTCACTTTTCACTTTCATGCATTGGAGAAGGAAATGGCAACTCACTCTCGTGTTCTTGCCTGGAGAATCTCAGGGATGGGGGAGCCTGGTGGGCTGCCGTCTATGGGGTCACGCCGAGTCAGACACGACTGAAGTGACCTAGCAGGAGCAGCAGAGATAACTCTAAACTTGCACTGTCCAATACAGTAGAATTTCAATTAATTAAAATAAAATGTAAAATTTAGTTCCTTAAATGTACTAGACACATTTCAAGTTTTTACTATTCAAATGTGACTGGTGGCTACCATCTTAGAAAGTACAGATATAAAACATTCCCATCACTGCAGAAACTCGTTATTGAACAGTACTTCTCTAGATTCACCTGAACAAAACTCAAAATAAAGCCTCTAAAAGCCTGGGCTGATTCACATGTAAATTAATATATACCAAAACAAACCAACCAAAAAACAAAACCTCAACATTTTTAAATGGATGTTAAAAAACACAGACAGTAAATAATGTCCTGTTTCAATGTTTATCATCCAGTCACAAAGAAGGAAAGTGTAATACAAAACTAGTTAACAGAAACATGACAGAAATGAGGAAATTAATAGATAAGGACTTTATCATAGCTACTATAAATATGTTCAAAGATGTAAAAGAAAACGCAACATAAAGAAAAAAAAAACTAGAAACATTTAAAAAGAACCAAATAGAACTTCTAGAAGTGAAAAATAATACATGAAATAAAAAATGTAATGGATATGGTTAACAGCAGATGAAACACTGCAGAAAAACAATAAATCTGAAAACAATGGAAACTATACAAACTGAAGCAAATGAGAGAAAAAGGTTAAAAACTGAACCAGAGCCTCACTGAGCTCTGGGGCAATATTCAGCAGTCTCACATACATGTAGCTGGAATCACAGAACGAGAAGAGAGGAGAAACAAAATAATGACTAAAACTATATCAAATAAATAAGCATATAAATCTACATATCCAAGACACTAAAAAACACTCCAAGTAGGAACATTATAAAACCAAAGCTTATCAAATCAAACTGCGAAAAACTAATGATAAAGAGAAAATCTTTTAAAATTTACAAAAAGACATTTATGAGACAAAGATAAATAATATTGAGTTCTCATCAGAAACAATGCAAGGCATATAGTACAATGGAATGACTTTAATATACTGAAAGAAAACAAAAACTGTCCATTTAGAAACCTATGTTCAGTGGAAATATCCTTTAAAAATAAGGCATGATGAGATTTTCAGACCAAAAAAAAAAGAGGGAGGGTTGTGTTTTTGTCACAGCAAACCTCTATTATAAGAACATTAAAGGAATTACTTTAGGTTGAAAAATGATACAATATGGAAATGTGAATCTACGTAATGGAATGAATAGTGCCAGAAATATCAGAATGAAGGCCTTCATTGCAGGGAAAACTAGACTTTGGGACACTCTGCTAGGTACTCAGTGCCCTGTGACTTTATGTCAATCCACTCTCAGCTACTTGAGCCCACGAGTAGCATCATCACGCTGCGCATTGAAACTACTGCTATAGATTTTGAGGGTTATCATCATTGTATCCCCACAAGAAGGACTTTTCAAGCTTTGCAAAAACGTCAGTAAATAGAGGAGAAGTATAGCTTGAAATGAAAGAGGACTGTTGTGAGCGTTTGCGGCACTCAAATTAACAGCACTACCTCGAAAAAGCAGAGACATTACTTTGCCGACTAAGGTCCGTCTAGTCAAGGCTATGGTTTTTCCTGTGGTCATGTATGGATGTGAGA
>SJYT01007113.1:104820-134873 GCA_006410635.1 Cephalophus harveyi | reverse complement strand
TGGGGGCAGGAGGAGAAGGGGACGACCGAGGATGAGATGGCTGGATGGCATCACGGACTCGATGGACGTGAGTCTGGGTGAACTCCAGGAGATGGTGATGAACAGGGAGGCCTGGCGTGCTGCGATTCATGGGGTCGCAAAGAGTCGGACACGACTGAGCGACTGAACTGTACTGAACCTCGGGGACAGATGACGCCGCATTCCCTCCCTACTCCCACCTGACAAACAGCCTCTGCCCACCAAACCTTCCATGTCTTGCAAACCTTCCATTGTCCTGGCTTCCAAAGGCCCTTCTCCACTGAAGCTGACTCTGGTTGGGTGGAGAAACAGAAAGTCATGCATGAGGTCCACTTGTTTCTGAGAAGGTCACATCAAAGAGTCCCCTGGAGTGAAGCACTGAAGGATACCATTCTCAACCAATCTCAGGGAAGAAGAGGAAAAAACCAAAAAACCACATACTGACAACAGAGAAAGGACAAGCTGTACCAAATTCTGGTGTTTCAGAACTTTCCCAAGTATGTTGTTTATGAATGACCATTGTTCTGTGACAGTCTCATTTCAGCAGGCAGTAGGGGTGTTTAGCTGGAGCAAATTAGCTTAGGCTTGAGGTGTTTACAGTAGAGACTTGATATTGGACAAACAGACAAACTCATTTGTGAAAAGTATCATGTGAAATGTTTGAATTTCTGTATTTCTTTAGTCAAATTATAAATCACCATTGTTTGTGAAGGATTACATTGAAAAGGAGATTAAAAAAAAAAAGCGTTGTATGCCCGTAACAAGCTTAACCTTGTTTTTGTAGTGTAGACAAGTTAATGGTTACTTACTATGTTAGTGCTATTGTTTAGTTGCCAAGTTGTGTCCAACTCTTTGCAACCCTATGGACTGTAGTCCGCCAGCCTCCTCTGTCCAAGGGATTTTTCTGGGCAAGAATACTGAACTGGGTAGCCATTTCCTTTTCCAGGGGATCTTCCTGACCCAGGGATCGAACCTGCATCTCCTACACTGGCAGGTGGATTCTTTACTGCTGAGCACCAGAGAAGCCCTACTTATTGTGTACTATTTATTAATTCAGTGATAAGAACTCAAGGCCCTAAAATGTTGCAGCTCAAGTCCTTTTCAATGCTGCTTCTTTGCTAAGTTCAGTTCAGTGCAGTGCAGTCGCTCAGTCGTGTCAGACTCTGCGACCCCATGGACTGCAGCACGCCAGGCTTCCCAGTCCATCACCAACTCCCAGAAGCTACTCAAACTCGCGTCCATTGAATCAGTGATGCCATCCAACCATCTCATCCTCTGTCATCCCTTTTGCTAAGAGCCCTGCTTAAGACAAGCCCTTTTAGTAGCTGTACTATTGTTCTCCCCAATGTTGGAAATTAATAGGCGTGGTAATAACAAGAGAGCCATCTCCAGGAGATGGTGAAGGACAGGGAAGCCTGGCATCACAAGAGTCGGACACACACTGAACGACCGAACAACAGCAATGACACGTGTTTTTAAAGTTGTTTTTTCCTTTAATGAACAAAATATAGATAAAAACGAAGCTTGAAAATGCAATTTTCAGACATGTTGACTCAAAGACATTAGGAATTATTAATATATAATTCCATTCCAATCATATAGTCCTGTATGTGAAAATCTAGTACATGTGACTTTTCCAATATGGTGAAGAAATAGGCTCAAATATACAGTTATAGCCATTGGAGATATTACATAACAGAACAGGCTGCTGCTACTGCTGCTAAGTCGCTTCAGTCATGTCTGACTCTGTGCGACCCCATAGACGGCAGCCCACCAGGCTCCTCTGTCCCTGGGATTCTCCAGGCAAGAATACTGGTGTGGGTTGCCATTTCCTTCTCCAATGCATGCAAGTGAAAAGTGAAAGTGAAGTCGCTTAGTCGTGTCAGACTCTTAGTGACCCCATGGACTGCAGCCCACCAGGCTCCTCCGTCCATGGGATTTTCCAGGCAAGAGTACTGGAGTGGGGTGCCATTGCCTTCTCCAAACAGAACAGGCTACTTGGACTATAAAAAAGAGGTAAAACAACTGATGGAATAGGACTAAAGATCTCTAAGATGATGTCTTGGGAGAGATAAAGGGAACTGGGGCAATGTAAACTTGAACCCTGGAACCATATACTCTAGTTATCAAGAGAGAAGGGAGAGGGCGATCTCTAAGTGCCCTCTTGTGGATACCTCAGCTTGCCTGGAACAGAGCTTAGATTACTTAGTAAGTATATGGCAAATAGCAGGGGGAGAAGTGGAAGCAGTGACAGATTTTCTTTTCTTGGACTCCAAATTCACTGCAGATGGTGACTGCAGTCACAAAATTAAAAGATGCTCGCTCCTTGGGAGGAACGCTATGATAAACCAAGACAACGTATTAAAAAGCAGAGACATCACTTTGCCGACAAAAGTCAAAGCCATGTTTCTTCCAGTAGATATGTACGGCTGTGACACTCCCTGGTTGTCTAGAGGTTAGGAGTCAGCTCTCTCATGGCTTGGGTTTGATTCCTGGTCAGGGAAGCCTTTCTGGGCTTCCCTGGTAACTCAGCTGGTAAAGAATCCACCTGCAATGCAGGAGATCCCAGTTTGATCCCTGCGTTGGGAAGAATCCCTGGAGAAGGGATAGGCTACCTACTCCAGTATTCTTGGGATTCCCTGGTGCCTCAGATAGTAAAGAATCCACCCGCAATGCAGGAGATCTGGTTTTGATCCCTGGGTTGGGAAGATCCCCTAGAGGAGGGCACAGCAACCCACTCCACTGTTCTTGCCTGGAGAATCCCATGGACAGAGGAGCCTGGTGGGTTACAGTCCACAGGGTCGCAAAGAGTCACACACGACTGAAGTTATTGAGCACTAGCCTGATGTATGGATGTCAGAGTTGGACCATAAATAAGGCTGAGTGCCGAAGAATTAAGCTTTTGAATTGTGGTGCTGGAGAAGACTCTTGCCAGTCCCCTGGACAGCAACGAGATCAAACCAGTCAATCTTAAAGGAAATCAATCCTGAATATTCACTGGAAGGACTGATGCTGAAGTTGAAGCTGAAGCTCCAATACTTTGGCCACTTGATGCAAAGAGCCAGCTCACTGGAAAAGACCGTGATGCTGAGAAAGACTGAAGGCAAAAGGAGAAGGGGGTGGCAAAGGATGAAATGGTTAGATAGCACACTGACTCAATGGATATGAATTTGAGCAAACTCTGGGAGACAAGAGAAAACAAAGGAGCCTGGCGTGCCACAGTCCATGGGGTTCCCAAGAGTAGGGCGTGACCTAGAGACTGAATACCAACAACTGGAGGAAGAAAGGGGCTGAGAACTGAGCGAGTTAAGATGGTGACCCAAGATTTTTCCGTCTCAGGTATCCATGTCATCCGCATGTCTGGGGCCACACTGGACAAGAGGTATAGGAATGAACAATTCTGAGTCTAAATTATTAAATGGAATTGAGTATTTGGACAATGATCTAAGTACACATATAACAGCATTTAGGAATATTTACTATTACACATATACCTTTTGAACAAGAGGAAGATAAAGACAAATGACCCATTATTAATAACTGAAGATATGTAAAGTGTCACTAGTATTTTTTAAATTAGTCTGCCTATTTGTATGTGCCACATGTATGTATAAATAAAAATGAAAAACTGTTTTCATGATGTAATTCAGGAGCTCAATCCCCTAACCTTATTTCTCTCTTTAGAGTCTCAGCCTAGTCAATGGAAAATTCTTCTGTCATTTCAGTAACACACTCTATATACATATATATGATGGTGTGATATTCATTTAAAGATAAAATTCTGTAATAAGACTTCAAAATTATTTTGTAATTTTTATACAAATAGAACTGGAAGTGGAATATAGAGCTAATGGTCAGTCCTTTATTAGGAAATTCTAATGTTTATTTTTAAACTGCTATGAATCCGGCTAGGAAAAAAGGCAGACAGAACACAGTTACATATAATATAACCCATTTTTTCTTTAAGATTCTGCCTTCACACTCCTCTGGAGTTTGGTATTTATAAATGGTCTCCATTTGGTTTCAAGTACTTGTGAATTTCAAGTATATCACATATAACTATGTTCAAACTTAAGTACAAAAGAAATCCCAAGATTAAAAAAATCTAAATACAGTTTAAAGTAAATTTGGCAGTGTTTCATTGTTAGAAAGTTTAGTATATTCAAAAGCAAGTAAAAGCTTAGGAGTCAGTCTTATGACTAATGATGAAATTGCCAATGTCACTGGATGATTTTTCAGCCTTCTATGGGAACAACAAAAACATGGCTGTTTCATAATGATCCAGTTATATTACATACAAAAAACATGAACTTAAATTTTTTAAAGTCTTAATTAAAAATTTTAAGTTTGCAATACATTTGTGGCAAAAGCTTAATATAAATGTATCTCGAATAATTACTGAATGTAGATACATACCTTTCAAAGTACACATAAGATAAAGATATTACAATCCTAATTTTAGCCTTAGAAACAGGTCAATTTTCTAAAATATTTAAATTACTAAACACATTCTCCTCTATCCATACATTTTTCACCTCTTACTAGATCATGTGATATACACAGAATATTTTACTTTGACATCTCTGTGTTCTTTCCATAATTTAAAGTCTATATACCAATAAATAATTTTCAGCATAATGGATACCCACTCCAGTGTTCTTGCCTGGAGAATCCCGGGGACAGGGGAGCCTGGTGGGCTGCTGTCTATGGGGTCACACAGAGTTGGACACGACTGAAGTGACTTAGCAGCAGCAGCAGCAGCATAATGGATACTAAAAATTTTAAGTATGAATATATTGCCTTCGCTTGCTCAGTCACATCAGTCTTGTCTGACTCTTTGTGACCCCATGGACTGTAGCCCCCAGCTCCTCTGTCCATAAGATTCTCCAGACTAGAATACTGGACTGGGTTGCCATGCTCTCCTCCAGAGGATCTTCTCGACCCAGTGATGGAACCCAGGTTCCCTGAGTCTCCTGCATTGTAGGTGGATTCTTTGCCCACTGAGCCACCTGGGAAGCCCCATGTTACCTTTGAGTCCATTAAAAAAAACATTTTGAAGAATACAAAAACATTTAATAACTAAATTTAAGTGAAGATTTAGCATGAAGTATGACACAGGTCCTCAAACCTTAGAGACATTTGGCTTAGTGGTCTCATCCAGAAAGTAGCCTCCCAGTATATGCCACACACTCCACTCCCACAATCAACACAATTATAATGGGAATTTGGTTTATAACTGTTTCAAAATATTCTAAAATGAATATTATCTTTTGCAGTGTCAATTATGCAACATCAGCTCAGTTCAGTCGCTCAGTCATGTAAGACTCTTTGCAACCCCATGAAATGCATCATGCCAGGCCTCCCTGTCCATCACCAAATCCTGGAGTTCACTCAAACTCACGTCCACTGAGTCGGTGATACCATCCAGCCATCTCATCCTCTGTTGTCCCCTTCTCCTCCTGCCCCCAATCCCTCCCAGCATCAGAGTCTTTTCCAATGAGTCAACTCTTCGCATGAGGTGGCCAAAGTATTGGAGTTTCATCTTTAGCACCAGTCCTTCCAATGAACACCCAGGACTGATCTCCTTTAGGATGGACTGGTTGGATCTCCTTGCAGTCCAAGGGACTCTCAAGAGTCTTCTCCAACACCACAGTTCAAAAGCATCAATTCTTTGGTGCTCAGCTTTCTTCACAGTCCAACTCTCACATCCATACATGACCACTGGAAAAACCACAGCCTTGACTAGACAGACTTTTGTTGGCAAAGTAATGTCTCTACTTTTGAATATGCTATCTAGGTTGGTCATAATTTTCCTTCCAAGGAGTAAGCCTCTTTTAATTTCATGGCTGCAATCACCATCTGCAGTGATTTTGCAACATACCAAGAAACAATTCAGACCTCACAAAAGCAGTAAGGATGCCTAAGCTTGAAAATATTGCCAAATTGTTTCAACTACATTTTCTAGTTCTACAAGTTGCACTGCCAGGTTGAAATAATAAGTTATTAGATCACCCTTTTAAAAATACATGAAAGAGAGAATAGGAAAAAAATGGGGGGAGGGGAGGTACATATGTCATCAAAGGTACTTTTTGTTCAGACCAGAGACAATGCCTGTTAGATCAGTAATCAAAAATGAATTTAATCTTGCCTGGATGGGAGTAGAAGCCAAAAGGGTAAATAAATGACAGAGCTTAGGTGAGAACGATAGCACTGGGTTGCTAAGAAATCTATTAGAATGAAACAACCACGAAGCAAGCTCTGCTTTAACAGAAGCTGCTCCTGCTACGTGTTCCCACCAGTCACTCATGTGCCTCTGCCAAATCAAAGTCACATTTGATTTATTCACATCCAAGTCTACTGCAAACAGACTTTGATCAATTACAATAATGAAAATGCAGACTGAGTCTCGTTGTTTTGACACGCTTTCTTGAACTTTCCTCCTGCATTTTCTCAAAACGTTTCTAATTGCAAGAAGTTGATCTCAATGGTTCTTATTATTTGAGGGAACAAATTGTAAGGGTTGTTTATATTCCTTGCTGGCTAGGAATTTCTGGCATTGAGTTTTCCTTCTTTGAACTTGAGCCAGACTAATTATTAAATCTCAAAATGTCACTGAAATGAACTAATCACAGAGCTCAAGTCATTAATAGTTTTGCAGGTGGTACTTCCCTTAATAAAACAAATGAACTTCCATATATAAGAAAAAAAAAAAGACCTTTGAGCATAAAGACACAATTATTTAATTGAAAAAGGAATTTAGCAGTTAAACATTAATAAAAAATTAATTAGAGCCATTTAATATTAGTCCTCTTTAATTGAACTGCCCTGGTGGGAGACAAAGAAAACCTTGCTCCTTGTTTGAGAAGTGGTAAAGACCACAATCCCTGGAAGAGAAAGCGATGTCAGGTCCCCACGGCTTTTGAGGCATGGGCTTTGAGAGTGGGAGAGAAATGACAGAGAGGCTGAGCCCTAGAGGCTCCATATGTGAATGGCTGCTAACATTTATTGAGCTGTTATATGCCAGCTGCCGTAGAGAGAAAAGAGGTCTTCTCCCCTAGGTTGGGAGAGGGAAGTAGTGGAGTTGTATGAGAAGAGGTGAGACACAAGTCAGAGAAGCTGCAGCTCCCACTGTACAGAAGCTGCCCTAGAGATTCGAAAATGTCATGGTCGGGGGTTTCCCTTCCCAGGACCCAATGCAGGGATAATGTCCCCTGATACAAGGGATAACAGGACCTGGAGTCCTGCAAGATATACGCATCCATTCACGCACTCTTCATTCAGTACATACATACTGGGGCACCTACACTTCAAGGCCCTGGGTATACAGAGGATAAAACCTGGCTCTGACTCTTATGCAGCATCCTCGGGGGCAGAGAGGAGGACACGCCAAGGAAGCAGCTTGCTGCAACACAGACTCACGGGGGAGTCAAGGGAGGGAAGAGCAGAGTTACGGGTTCTTTCCTGCTCTCTCATTCCCTCTCATTCATTAGTTTCTTCACACGGTAAGAGCCCACTACCTACCAAGGGTGCAGAGTTAAAGGAAACAATTTCTACCCTGTTGTTAAGGAACTCACCAACTAGGAAAGAGAGACAGGTAAAAAATTAATTAAATTTGCAATATGAGAAGTTCTGTGATAATATCAAGCAAAGAATGTTACCAGATGGCAGAAGAAAAGCTGGTGTTCCTATCCACAAGGTGGGGAGTAGGGGGTTAGAAATGACTTCCTAGAGAGGATAATGGCTGAGTCTTAGCAACTGGAGTTAACCAGAAAACTGAGAAGAGGGGGCATCCTGGGAAAAGGTAAGTGTACGCTCAGAGGCATGAAGGAGTAAAGCGGCACAGTGAATTCAGGACACCGTAAGTAGTTCACACAGCACGAAGAGGCCAGAACACTTTGAATTTACAACGTGACAGCAGGACATTCAGATTTTACCCTGAACTGTTATGACTTTTGAAGCAAGACTGGATTTCCGGACAGAGAGTAGAGAAACCTCAGTTAATTTGAATTTCAGATAAACAAACAATAATTATTCTAAGTATGTCCTAAATGTTGCCTGGGGCATACTCATAATTATTGCCTGAAAGTTATATTTAACTAGGTGCCCTGTATTTCTTGGAGGGGTTCTTCCCCGGTGGCGCAGTGGTAAAGAATCTGCCTGTTAAGGCAGGAAACACAAGAGACCCGGGTTCTATCCCTCAGTCAGGAAGATGCCCTGGAGAAGGAAATGGCAACCCACTCCAGTATTCTTGCTTGGGAAATCCCATGGACAGAGGAGCCTGGCAGGCTATAGTCCATGGGGTTGCCAAGAGTTGGACATGATTGAGCACCACAACACAACTACCTGTATTTTTATTTGTAAAATATGCCAACCATAGCAAGAGACTTAACATTATAAAAAATGGTTCTGGAAACTGTAGAAACTGGACTGGAGGGAAGGTGAGGTTGGAAGAGAGAAATTAGTAGGGTGCATCTGCAGAAATACAAGTGAGAAATCATCAGGACAGGAACCAAGGCAATGGGAGTGAGATGGACAGTAGACAGACTGGTAAGATATTCAAAAGGAGAAAGGTCTTGGTCAACAAGTACTTGGAGGTGAAGGAGACCAGGACAATTCCTACATTTCTGATGAAGGATGATGGATAGTGCCACTAACCCAGTAGGAAGGAGAGAAAAAGAGGAGCTCCATCTTCAGTTCAGTTCAGTCGCTCAGTCATGTCTGATTCTTTGCGACCCCATGAATCGCAGCACGCTAGGCCTCCCTGTCCATCACCATCTCCCGGAGTTCACTCAGACTCACGTCCATTGAATCAGTGATGCCATCCAGCCATCTCATCCTCTGTCGTCCCCTTCTCCTCCTCCTGCCTCCAATCCCTCCCAGCATCAGAGTCTTTTCCAATGAGTCAACTCTTCGCATGAGGTGGCCAAAGTACTGGAGTTTCAGCTTTAGCATCATTCCTTCCAAAGAAATCCCAGGGCTGACCTCCTTCAGAATGGATTGGTTGGATCTCCTTGCAGTCCAAGGGACTCTCAAGAGTCTTCTCCAACACCACAGTTCAAAAGCATCAATTCTTCGGCGCTCAGCCTCCTTCACAGTCCAACTCTCACATCCATACATGACCACAGGAAAAACCATAGCCTTGACTAGACGGACCTTAGTCGGCTCCATCTTAGACATACCGAATTTGAGATGTCTATAAAATATCCTCATATTTTGTATGGAACTGTTAGCACCTTCTCAGCCAAACCTCCAAATCCTGAAGTGCTTTAGGACTCAATTCTAGCCCCACTTCTTTGTCTATACTTTCTCCCCAGGTAACTGTTTCCATAGAGAACTGAAGAATCTCAAATTTGCACTTTCACGTGTGACCACTCTCCAAGCTCCAAAATCACCCAGTCAACTGTCTAACTGAATTCTTCCCTTGGATATCTAAGGGATATTTTAAATTAAATATATCCAAGACCAATGAGGCTCAAGAGGACCAGCTCAGGGTCACATCATTAGCTTAGACTTGAGACGGAACCTTCCATCGCCACTGTGTTCTTTCCTCTACTCACCATTGCCTCGTGCAGTTCTCAGCAGGCCCTGCACAGTGCTCCGCACACAGCTGGGCTCAGGAGCGCTGCCTCACTGCATTGCTCCCCCGATACAGGGCAGCTCTGCCGTATTCCCCTTCTTCATGTGTTAAGATACATAGTACATAGAGAGGGGCATGCTGCTAACAGGCAGCCTGGAGAAGTTAACACACCATACTCTGGGAGTAGTCTTTCTGACATATCAAAGGCAAACCTGGGCAGGACCTGGGGAGGAGGAAGAGGTGGCTGGGATGTCCCCATGGTGGGAAGCAGCACTTCAGCTAAGCAGGTACCTCAGCCTCCCTGACACAACTGTGTGCATTTACTAAAACTATTCCTGTTTCCCCTTACCTCCCACATCCTCCTAGCACTAAATCCTCCAAAATGTATCTGGAATTGTGTAGTTCTCTCCATCTTCACTGCCAACAGCATTTCTTGCCTAGATTACAATAGCTTTCTAAGAGCTCTCCTGGGTCCTCTATGATCTAATGTCCACATAGAAACCTCTGATACTTGATGCCACTTCCCATTAACAATTCTTTAACAGGTCCTTAGAATAAAACCCAAACTTGCTGATGATAGACATGGAGATACTCGGATCAGCTCCCCCTTCAAGAAAGGACTTGCTACCAAGGTACAGAGAGTTGAGAGTGTGGTGGGCAGACAGCCTCCACTGTGCAGGCATATCATGGCTTATCAACAGATAGGCATCTGTGTTGTTCCTAGTCTTTCACTATGCCATATTTTGTACTAAATTATGTATTTTCACCAGCTAATTCTGGGTAGATTTCTAGAAGCTGGATTGTTAAAATAGAGGGTAAATGCACATAAACATTTTGCTATGTCAAAGAGAATGGGTTTCTGGCTGCCTTTGTACCTCTTTCCTCCCTGCACACTCAGTGCCCAGAATACTTAGCATAGAATAGATATTCAATATAATCTTGGAATTAATGGATTTGGTATATGCATTTTACTAACTGCCGAATGAGCAGATTGATTCTGTATTTTGCAGTTGTGTTATAAATCCAAATCTAAACTTCAATAGCTAGTTATCAAGGAGAAATCATATTCTGTGGTTAATAAAGCAAATTCTGATTCTAAGTGACTTAAAGCCCTTCTCTTCATATGCTAGAAATGCTTTAATAACTTGAAAAGTGAGAAAAGATAGGTACAAATTTATTCGTACTCTTGGGAGCTTACATTCATTAAAAAAAAATCAATGTAGTAAGCATGACTCAATTTGCTCTTTTGAAAATTAATAAAATTATTTGTCTCTTTTTCTTTGTATATCTTTTATCTGTCAACCATTAACTTAAAAATATCACCGCTCAAATACAAAGTTCTAACTTAGGAAGACATTAAAATAAGAAGGTTTAATAATAAACTAATTATTTTGGACTTAAAACAACACTCTTATCCCCTCAGAGAAACAGTTTTACAATAATGGTTATAGTCCCTGTCTAGTATACATTAAGCAATTTAACTAGAGTATAGCATATTTGCAATAAAAAACACCACGTGATAAATGACAGTATCACATCCATAGTGACTATGACTGACTCAGACTTGAAAGCAAGCTGCTGCCATCTGAGAGGGACTGGTGGTGGTGTCCCCTCAAAAAGGCAAGGGTACTGTGGGGAGGCAGGTGGGTAAGTGACCCTTCACTTAAGGTGGAGCTCAGGACTCCACTCCCCACACCTCCAGAGAGTACCCATGTATCTTCCTATGGAGGGACTGGAGGAGGCAGAAAGAAGAGGACAGGCTTGGGAAAGGGTGGGGAGCAGCAGAGAGGGGGAGGAGACCACGTGGCCACTGGAAATGCAGCAGTCAGATAAACCACCACCACTACACCAGCAACAGCAACACCATCCAATCCAGGCAATGGAAGCAGCGCCAACAGACAGCAGTTGGGGCTGTCTGTAGCAATTATACCGGGAGCAGAGCAGGATTCCCAGAAGAGTAGTGACTGATGAAACCATCCGAAATGATACAGCGAAGGAGAGACGATAAAAGGGAGGAATCACAGTAACATCTTTTCTTCTAAGAGAGAAATGAAAATGCTAGGATACTAATTAGGATTGTAGAGTGAGTGCTAAAGGTCAGGCAATCAGGTGAGCAGGTAGGTGAAAACTCAGCTGGGCATGAGTGGCAGCCCAGGAGCCAGGCTTCCTTTAGGTTTGGTGCCAGGAGAGAAAGATAGGCTTAGGACTATCCCAGCCTGATGGAGACAGGAAAGAGAAGGAACAAGGCAGGGTGAGAACTCTCACGAGAACTGCGGGAAGGGTGGCCACATGGTCACTGAGAAATAACACTGGGAAATAGCAGCAATGGCAAAAGGAAATCAAGGGCAGAGAAAGAAGGGGCTTCCTCAGACATTCACCAAGATGATCTCAGCTGAGACTTCTCTTTCACTTTCACTTATTAATATATACTCATTTGATACAACTGAGCTCCTACTTTGAGCTGGGTACTGTTCTAGATTCAAGAGATATGGCAGGGGACATGAGGCAGTTCCTGCTCTCATGGGGCTTAAATTCTAGTAAAAGGAGAGAAATGATAAACCAATGAAAAACATAGTGAATATAAGCTAAGTGGCGACTGCCTGCTATTGCCATATCCTTCTCATTTAATTAGCCTGCCCTTTGCATTTACTAAGAAACAGGAAATTTGAAATAGTAAACTAGCAAAGGAGTAAACAACATTTTTAAGCTCCTTTTGAATGTTCTTTTTCCCACTCAAAATTACTTTTTTCCCTACAAAACTAACACATTTTGAACAAATACTGAAATTTAAACAAAAATCCATGAAGTCAAAAGGTAAATCTTTTATAATTTCATATTCACTGTTGAAAAGCCTGGAGTATATAATTATAGACTTTCCTCTACAATATATACACATTTTACAACACATATATTGTATAAATATTATATATTTATTATAATTATATAATATAATAAACTATAATTAATTATATTATATATTACTATACATTATATACTTATACTATATATTATATATTATGATTTATAATTATATATAATAATAAATAAATAAATAAATATATATCTCGATCCCTGGGTTGGGAACATCCTGGAGAATGAAATGGCAACACACGCCAGTATTCTTGCCTGGAAAATCCCATGGACAGAGGGGTCTGGCAGGCTACAGTCCTTAGGGTCACAAAAGAGTCAGACGTGACTTAGCTACTAAACTCATTATTTAACTTGGGCTTCCCTGGTGGGTCAGAGGTTAAAGCATCTGCCTCCAATGCGGGAGACCCGGGTTCAATCCGTGGGTCAGGAAGATCCCCTGGAGAAGGAAATGGCAATCCACTCCAGTATTCTTGCCTGGAGAATCCCATGGACGGAGAACCCTAGTAGGTTACAGTCCATGGGGTCACAAAGAGTCGGACACGACTAAGCGACTTCACCTTACCTTTTAAAAAATATTAAGTTGCATGAGTTCTTTATATATTTTAAAATTAACCCTTTATGACACAAATCATTTGCAAGTATCTTCTCCCACTCAGTGGGTTGCTTTTTCCTTTTGTTGATGGTTCCCTTCACTGGGTATATTATCCTTCTGAACAGCTGCATGTGTATTTGTGCTCATTCAGTCACGTCCGACTCTTTGAGACCCCATGGACTGTAGCCCACCAGGCTCCTCTGTCCATGTGATTTTCCAGGTAAGAATACTGGAGTGGGTTGCCATTTCCTACTCCAGGGGATCTTCCCAACCCAGGGATCAAACGCATGTCTCTTGCATCTCCTGCTTTGGCAGGCAGATTCTTTACCACTGAACCTCCTGGGAGGCCCTAATAACTGCACAGCAGCTACTATTCCATCGCACAGAAGCAACACCATTTATTTACTCAATCCCTATAGACTGATGTTTAGGAGGCTTTATATTTTACAATACTACAAACAACATTTTTGTATAAAATATTACACACTTGCCAATCATTCCTTAGGATACCTTCTCACAACCAAAACCACGACATTAAAAGGTTCCCACAGGACTTCGCAGCGGATGAGAGTCCATGTGCTAGCGCAGGGCTCATGGGCTCAATCCCTTGTCCGGAAAGGTCCCGCATGCCTTGGAGCAGCTAAGCATGCGCACCACGATTACTGGACCTGCACTCTGGGGCCCCTGGCAGTAACTATGGAGCCTGTGTGTTGCAACCACTAACGCCCCCAAGCCCTAGGGTCTGTATGGTCCTAGGGCCTTAATAAAAGAAGCTACCACAATGAGAAGCCCCCACACCACAAGGAAGAGTCGTTCCCGCTGGTGGCAACTAGAGAAAAGCCCACACAGCAATGAAGACCCAGCACAGCCAAAAAAACAGGTTCCCATATAGAGATGTCCCTTGATATCCCAGGGAGATTGGTTCTAGAACCCTTGCAGACACCAAAACTTCTGATGCTCATCTCTTACAATTGGCCTCTATAAGCGAGTGTTTGGCATCTGTGAATTCAGCCAACAGCAAATGTAATCCATGGTTGGCTGAATCCATGGATGTGGAACCCATGGATACGGAGGGCCAACTTTATTTGGAAAACTGATTTCTAAAGAGTCAGCATTAACTTACACCTACCTGTACCTATTGCGAATGAGAATACATATTTTCCGACAACTTGATCAATACAAAAATTCCTTGTCTGTTTTGTATTTAAAAACCACCCCCACCTCATCTTTGTTTTGCCTCCAACCTTGTCTAGGATATTTTAGTGAAAAAGTAAAAATTTCTTATGCTGTCAAATTTGTCAACTCTTCATTATAGTATCTGGCTTGTCACACCACTCACTCTTTTCTTGCTTGTTCCTTTTTATTCTTCAAGTCTCAGCCTAAACAGAACTGTCACAGAGTAGCTTCCCTAAACGCTCATTTAAAGAAAGCTTTCCATGTTATTCTGTCTTATTTTGCTTTTCTCCTCAGAGCTCTTTTTACAGTTTGCAATGACCTATTTTGGTAGCTGCTACATGTCTGTTTCTCCCACTAGAGTGTAAGTTTCATAACACTGGAATAATGTGGCAACTGAGTCAGACAAGTTATATGTGATCTTTGAGGAAATTCTTCTCATGCAGAACCTTGCAATATTGTTTCTGTGACAGTCAAGAGTGCATCCACATTCTATATCTGAAGAATTTTCGATGGTTCCAAAATCTATCACTAGAGTTCACTTTCAAAAATGAACACATACTGTATTACTAATTTAGGATAAAAAAAAGTGTTGCGATGCTAGACCACTCCAAAACTTAGGAACTGGTAGCCTGGTTTCTTCAGATATTTAGGCACAAGCTTCAGCAACAGTGAGAGTCAATTCTTTGAGCAGAATTGGTTAATAAGGATATAGACTGAAGGTGAGGATAGGATGTTTTGCCACTTGCTAGATAAAAGAGTTCAGTTCAAGATATGAGGGCTGGATCCTTTTCATTCTGGCAAGAAAAAACTCTGTAATACTCAGGTTAGATGGATTTTTATAAATATTCTGAAGAATGTTTCTTTCCTTTCAGACTAAAATATCTTTTAGTTGTGGCAGGAATTAGTAAAGTTCCTATCTAGGAATTTTTAAAGAATATCTGTGGATTAGAATTCAAAAGTCTAATACAAATATAAGTTGAACAAAAGCTGAGTTCTATTTTCATAGTATAGGTTAATAGTGTTTACAGTCTATGCTATCATTTACTTTTGTTTCTTAAATTGAGAGGCAACTGTGACATTTTGATGGGTGACAATGTAATATATTAATCTTCATTGAATATATCATTGGACTTACTAGATGCAAATATTTTTCCAATATGCAAATGAATATTGTCAACAAGTATTACTCTAGTGTGATAATATGCTTTGGCTTTTTGTAATTATTGCATTGAAATTACTATGCAATGTAAATTTCTTGGCAAAAATACACATCTAGTGATAAAAATTTGGGAACCATTCAATAGAAAATCTTGTTAGTGATGGTATTTCAACAAACACGTATGAAATGAAATGTCTTTGTGATAAACTGTCATATAATTTGGTGACCACAAGATAACACAATTAGTGTGAGTTTGTGGGGGAGATGATTACTAAACCCCTATGCTTATTAGTCCTCACTAAATTATACCTTTTCCCTATCAGAAGAAGAGAGACTGTCACAACAAATAATTATTGAAAAGCCAGAAACAGTTTGAAAGAGGACAGGGAAAAAAAACTTTACTTTCCTCTTGAACATTTCACCAACTGTGCAATTCAGAAAACATTTCAACCTTATTACTACATGTCTAGAATTTCATACATTAAAGATAAAAAGCAATTTTAACCCAACAAAAGTATTTAAGTACAAATAAAAGGAAAACATTTTTAATAAAAAGTAAATTAAATTAAAAGCAAGTACCTAAACTTGTGGCGTATAAGTAAATAGCATTTCAACATCTTCCATCAGAAATGGACCTTTCTTTTAGTACTACTGTATTTTGGCTTTTAGTATAATCAAGTTTCTAAGCTAATGATAATGACTGGATACACAAGTTTGTGGGAAATGCACTGATTTGAAATAATATTTTCTAATGTGTTGGTTATTTATTATCATTGTAGTACTCTTGCCTGGCAAATCCCATGGACGGAGGAGCCCGCTAGGCTGAAGTCCATGGGGTCGCTAGGAGTCGGACACGACTGAGCGACTTCACTTTCACTTCTCACTTTCATGCATTGGAGAAGGAAATGGCAGCCCACTTCAGTGTTCTTGCCTGGAGATCCCAGGGACAGGGGAGCCTGATGGGCTGCCATCTCTGAGGTTGCACAGAGTCGGACAAGACTGAAGCGACTTAGCAGCAGCCAGGCTTTAAGGTTATTTAAGATCAAAAACAGAAAAATTGGCCCATCACAAACAAAACCATTCATTCCTAAATTTGAATATATAAACTCATAATTAATATAAAACTAGCAACAAGCTTTGTAAACATTCAGTTGGTTTTCTGTTGTTAGTTATTTAGATTGTTTGTATTTAAGTTAAAATTTTCTGTTTATTAAGGTATAACTAACAAATAAAACTGTAACATATTTAAAGTATGCAACATGACTTGACATGCATAAATATTGTGAGAGGACTCCCTTAACTGTGTTAATGAACACATCCACCACCTCAAATATTTAACATTTTCCTTTCTGTGAGAACATTTAAATTTTACTTTGATAGCAGTTTAATTGTACAATACAGTGCAATCAACTATAGTCACCATGTTATACATTAGATCCTTAGAGCCTATTCATCTTATAATTGCAAGTTGGTATTTTGTTTCTTTTTTACCCGTTTCTTCCGATTTTGCCATACCTCCCAGCCCCTGGCAAACACATTCTATTCTTTGTTTCTATAAGTTTGGCTTAAAAAAAAAAAAAAAAATCTGGCGTGCTGCGATTCATGGGGTCGCAGAGAGTCGGACACGACTGAGCGACAGAACTGAACTGAACTGAATATCCTGCAGTTTCATATGTTTTGCTGTAAATGACAATGTTTCCTTCTTTCTCGTGGCTGAAACATATTCCATTGTGCATAGAGACCACACTGTCTTGACCCGCTCACCCACAGATGGACATTTAGGTTGTTTCCTGAGTGGCTCTCGTGAATAACACTGCAAAGATGAGGCAACTACAAATATCCTCTGAGATAAGGCTTTCACTTCTTTTGAATATATACCCAAAAGTGGGATTGCTGGGTCATATGGTAATCCATACCACAGAGTAGCCACCATACGTCTTGTGACTGGAGAATTCAGTCTGTTTACATTTTAAGTAATTATTGATAATTACAAACTTGCTATTGCTATTCTGTTCATTGTTTTCAGGTTGCCTAGTAATTTCTTTTCTCTTGTTATCCTCCTTTGTAATTTGATGATTTTTCTGTAGTGCTATGATTCCCTTCCCTTTGTCTTTTGTATATCTATCATAGGTTTTTGCTCTGTGATTACCATAAAACATTTTGCATTTTGCACTTACATAGAACATCGTATATTTATAACAGTTTTAAGCTGACAACAACTTCATATACATACAAAGCTCCACATTTTTACATTCCCCCTCAACATTTTTGTTTCTGATATTAAAGTTTCCATTTTTACATTGTGTATCCATTAACAAATTATTGTAGTTGTCACTTTTAATATTTTTGCCTTTTAATCTTCACACTAGGGTTCTAAGTGATTTACCTACTACTATTATAACATTTGGAGAAGGCAATGGCACCCCACTCCAGCACTCTTGCCTGGAAAATCCCATTGGCGGAGGAGCCTGGTAGGCTGCAGTCCATGGGGTTGCTAGGAGTCGGACACGACTGAGCGACTTCCCTTTCACTTTTCACTTTCATGCATTGGAGAAGGAAATGGCAACCTACTCCAGTGTTCTTGCCTGGAGAATCCCAGGGACGGGGGAGCCTGGTGGGCTGCCGTCTATGGGGTCGCACAGAGTTGGACACGACTGAAGTGACTTAGCAGTAGCATTATAACATTATTCTGATTTTATCTAGGTATTTATTTATACATATAAATGTTATATGTATTATATAAAACATATATATTATATAAAACATATGTATTTATATGTATTATATAAAACATATACTATGTTTTATATTTTCATGTTTTCCTTTTACTAATTAATATCCATTCATTTCAGTTTAAAGAAATTCCTTTAACATTTCTTTTACAGCCTGTAGAGTGGTGATAAACTCCTTCAGTTTTTGTTTGTCTGGAAAACCCATTTTCTCTCTTTCAGTTCTGAAGGACAGCTTTGCTGGGTAGAGAGTTCTTGGCAGTATTTTCCTTACAGCACTTTGAATATACCACGTTACTCCCTTCCAGTCTATAGAATTTCTCATAGTCTTTTGGGGGTTCCCTTGTGTGTAACAAGTTGCTCTTCCCTTGCTGTTTTTACAGTCCTCTCCTTGTCTTTAACTTTTGACAATTTACTTATGTGTCTTGGTGTGAGTCTCTTTGGATTCCTTTTATTTGGAACTCCCTGGGCTTCCTGGATCTGGATTTGTTTCTTTCACCAGGTTAGGGAAGTTTTCAGCCATTACTTCTTTTTTTTTTAAAAAATAACTTTGATTTTTATGTACTTATTATTGAAGAAATTCACCCTACTTACAAGTGAAATACTGTGAGTTTATAAATGAAATTAAAAATCTGAATTGGTGGCACTTTTAGCTAACACCTTCTAAAGGGTTTGAGTTACTGTGTTTTAAAAAGGAAAATAACAACATGCAGAATTTTAAGCAAACAATGTTTCAGAGAAAAACCAGGAAATGTATTTTAAAAAGAAAAACACAGTATTTCAACATAAAGTACTTCAACCTAAACAAATACATTTTTGCAAAAGGCAAACCTCTAGAAAATTTACTAATTTTGTACCAGCCATTTATTTGCAAAAAACAGACAAAATTTAATTCTACATCTTTCCAAAATTGATGATTTACCCAAGAATGCAGCTTTGAATTCCAGGGTTATGTTTCTTCAGTGAGAAGAGAATTATAATTATTTATGTGGAATATTCATTATCTTGGCTACACAAACAAAGGTCCAAGTGACTAGGAGGCCAGTCCCTGCTAGCACAAAGAAGTCTGGAAAAACACTGCTTTGCCATATGTTCAGATACTGGCAAAAGGAGCTTTCTTTGTTGGTACTGTCTAATAGGAAGGACTTTTCACCACTTCCCTGACAGGCATTGTTACTGCTCCTGAAGTATAAATAAGTAATTTTCAATTTAAGGTTTTGGTTAACCAATTATCATTTATGCTGCATGCATCTTTTTTTTTTTTTCCATTATTCCACTGCATTTACATTTATTAAACTGTCTATGCAGCAACCAACAAAAAAGTAAAAGCTGAAATTCTCTCCTTAACTGATTTAACATAAATTAAGCATTCATCTGGAGATATCTGATCACTTGAGCTATCTCTTTTAGTCATCACTGTAGATCATTCAGTATCTGGCTCTGATGTGAGAAGTCCAAATGCATCTTCTTGCACTTTCCCTTAACTAACAGTCACAATCATTACCTATACTTTGGAACTAGGAATTAGAGCAATGCAAATAAAAACTGATTTTTAGAGACACTGATACAGCAAACTTAATGATAAAAAATTTAATAGATCAAAAGATATATAGTGTCCATGGCCAATAACCTATGATGTATGAGTATGTTTGGAAGAAAGTGATAACAAGAAACAAATCACTTAAAGCCTTTGGAGGTAAGAAGGCTATCTTGGGGACTTCCCTGTTGGTCCAACAGTTAAGACTCTGCACTCCCAATGCAGGCGGTCTGGGATTCAATCTCTGGTCTGGGAACTAAGATCCCACATACTGCAACTAAGCCTGCACAGCTAAGCCCATGTGCTGCAACAAAGACTCAGCACAGCCAAAATAAAGATAATTAAGAAATAATTTTCTTAAAATTAAGAAATATATTTTAAGAAAAAAGGGCTATCTTTTGAGTCATAATTCCCCAGGGGTGGGGGTATCATCCAAACTTCTCAACTTTTCCTGAAAATTCCGTAAGGCTTCAGTTTAGGAAAACTGAGAGTAGAGAGCTGGGTACTGCTGCTGCTGCTGCTAAGTCGCTTCAGTCGTGTCCAGCTCTTTGCAACCCTACAGACCGGGGCCTGCCAGGCTGCTCCGTCCATGGGATTCTCCAGGCAAGAATACTGGAGTTGCCATTCCCTCCTCCAGGGGATTTTCCCAACCCACGGATCAAACCTGTGTCTCTTGTGACTATCTCCTGCATCGACAGGTAGGTTCTTTACCGCTAGTGTCATTTTCAGTTCTGTTCAGTTCAGTTCTTCAGTTGTGTCCAAAACTTTGTGACCCCATGTACTGCAGCACACCAGGCTTCCCTGCCCATCACCAACTCTCAGAGCTTACTCAAACTCATGCCCATTGAGTCGGTGATGCCATCCAAACATCTCATCCTCCATTGTCCCCTTCTCCTTCCGCCTTCAATCTTTCCCAGCATCAGGGTCTTTTCAAATGAGTCAGTTCTTCGCATCAGATCAGCCATTACTTCTTTAAATAATGCTTCTGCCCCTTTCTTTTCCTTCTAGGATCCCGATAATGTGTGTATATTGGTCTTCATGATGGTGTCCCACAAGTTCTTTAAATTCTCTTCACTCTATTTCATTCTTTTTTCTTTTTGCTCCTCTGGAAGAATTACACTGCCCTGTCTTCAAGTTTACTGATCCTTTCTCCATGTTATCTGGTCTGCTGTTAAATGCTTATGTTGAATTTTTCAGTTCAATTACTATATTCTTCAGCTTTATGATTTCTGTTTACATTTACTGTCTCTTCTTGTATTCTCATTTTGTTCATACATTGCTCTTCTGACTTTGGTGAGCATCTTTATGACCGTTATTTTGAATTCTCTATCAGGTAAATCACTTATCTCAATTCATTAAGATTTGTTTCTGGTTACTTAGTTGTTCTTTTGTTTGGAACATTCCTCTGTTTCTTCATTTTCCTTGAATCTCTGTGTTGGTGTTTACTTATTAAATAAAACAGCCACTTCTCCCAGTCTTGACACAGTGGTCTCACATAGAGGCTGAACCTCATTAATCAGCACAGCCTGAGCTCCTGGCTGTCTCTCAAAGCTTTGTGACTGTCCAAGCCACCTACTTTAACTTTAGTGGCTCTCAATAGTTGAGGGTGTGTCAAGACGTATCAATGTCTCAAAGGGATAACTGTATTGAACACCGAGATACTGGATGACTGGAAGCTGAATCAGGAAGCAGCTTGTTGTTCAGTTGCTCAGTCATGTCCGACTCTTTGTGACCCCATGGACTGCAGCACATCAGGCTTCCCTGTCCTTTAGCATCTCCTAGAGCTTGCTCAAACTCATGTCCATTGAGTCAGTGATGCCATCCAACCATCTTATCCTCTGCCGTTCCCTTCTCCTCCTGCCTTCAATCTTTTCCAGCATCAGGGTCTTTTCTAATGAGTCAGCTCTTCACATCAGGTGGCCAAAGTATTGGAACTTCAGCATCATTCATTCCAATCAATATTCAGGGTTGATGTACTTTAGGATTGATTGGTTTGATCTCCTTGCAGACTTTACTGGGCTCCAAAATCACTGCAGATAATGACTATTTGCCATGAAATGATGGGACCAGATGTCATGATTTTAGTCTCCTGAATGTTGAGTTTTAAGCCAGTCTCACTCTCCTCTTCACTCTTCTCCTTCACCTTCATCAAGAGGCTCTTCAGTTCCTCTTTGCTTTCTGTCATAAGGGAGGTATCATCTGCATATCTGAGGTTATCGATATTTCTCCTGGCAATCCTGATTCCAGCTTGTGCTTCATCCAGTCCAGCATTTTGCATGATGTGCTCTGCAAATAAATTAAATAAGCAGGGTGACAATACACCGCCTCGATGTACTCCTTCCCCAACTTTGAACCACTCTGCCGTTCCATGTCCAGTTCTAACTCTTGCTTCTTGACCTGCATACAGGAGGAGTATGGTAGTTTGTCAGGAGGCAGGTAAGGTGGTTTGGTATTCCCACCTCTTTAAGAATTTTTCAGTTTGTTGTGATCCACACAGTCAAAGACTTTAGGCAGCAGTTAAGCTGTTTCAAAAGTATATAGTTAAACTTCTTCCAGGGAGAAGCTAGCAGGTGGGTGTTTTTCCTGTTTCTGGTAGCTGTGGGGTTGGGGAGAGAAAAGTGAGTGGTCCTGTGCTCATTAAGAGCTGCTTCTTTGTGTGCTATAGTCCTGTGGGGCTCATGAATGCAAGCCCCAGCGGCTATCAGAGCCAGGTGATTCAGTCCATTTTGGCAGCTGCTGCAAAAGCTGGGGCACGAGATGTATGTACAAGCTTTTTGCAGGGAGATACCAGCAACTCAGAGTGGTCTGGAGGGAGAAGGTAGATAGGTGTCTGTTGGTTTATCCAGTGTCCATGGAGGGTTGCCGCTGTCCCCTAGACAGTGTGCTAAATTGAAGCCTCACCCATAGGCAGCAACTTTCGAAGTATGCAGGTAGGCCCCTTTCAGGGAAATGGGCATTTCTACCTGCTCCCTCTGCACAGCTGGGGTGAGTATACCTGTCCATTAACAAGCACATCTTTGTTTGCTATAGTCTTGTGTGTCTCATGGATGTTAGCCCAACTGGCTTTAAGAGCTATGTGTTTTGGGGGCCTATTCCTTAGGTGGGAGTCTCAGAAGAAAGGGTGCTAAGCACACCCTTTGCTCCTTAGCAGGCAAATCCAATGATCAGATTACATTTGACAAAAGTGATCAGCAGCAATTAATTCTTCTAAAAGTTAGATTGTAAAGAATGTCACAATAACGAATCAGGAAAATTACAAGAAATTGTTTTGGTGAGACAACAGAGAAAAAGTGTGAATCAAACAAACAAAAACCCTAATCTCACTTTAACTCCTTTAACCTTTTTCCTCTCTGGAGGTAAACCCAGTTTTAAATGGGATTTGTCTTAGTGACTGATGACATGACTCAGAAGGTTAACTACTCACAACTAATTCTACACTTTTAAATATGCACCCAGTAGGTTATGATGAATCTCAGAAGAACCTGACCACAAGTATATCCAAAAATAATGAATAATAGCACTTTACTTATATACAACTTTAAAAAAGCTTATATATAATGCTTTAAAAGTCAGATAAAGGTCAAAATAGTAGAAAATATGTGTCAAAACTAAGGTTAAACCCAGGCCTCAGCTTTGTACAGAAGTATTTAGGAAGCAATCCTTTCAGACTGAGAAAGGTGGGAGGCTTGAAATTTGAGATACTACTTTTTGGTAAGACTCATCTAAAATCAATGTTTTGAAAACCAAAGATTTATAGCATAAACTAACAAAAATTTCTAGCACAATTAATAAATAAATACCTATAGTTAGAGATGCTCACTAGCTTATGGTTATAGACTCTGGGAAGCTCAAAACACACAAATGATTCACTTTCATCCTTACTACACTTTTCTAGAGAAGCATGGCAAATTTCATATTTTCTCAGTTTTTACAAAGGTAGAGATCAATACCAAAGGGCCACCCTGGTAGCTCAGCTGATAAAGAATCTGCCTGCAATGCAGGAGACCCCAGGTCAATTCCTGGATTGGGAAGATTCCCTGGAGAAGGGAATGGCTACCCACTCCAATATTCTGGCCTGGAGAATTCTATGGACAGAGGAGCCTGGCAGGCTACAGTCCACGGGGTCACAAAGAGTCGGACATGACTGAGTGATATCAGAGAAGAGTTGGACACAACTGAGCAATACCAAAGAAGGTACATAGAAAAGGCGTCTCTAAGTGTTATGCTACTGTGTTTCAAGTGCTTTTTTATATTCCTAGACTATGATAGTTATGTGAAAACATCAGACACAAAGCAATAAACATACCAAAATTACAAATATGTGCCAATGAATACATGGGTAAATTACCTTGTTAGAAGTTAAGAGCTGTGCAGCCAGCCATAGGATTTGGGGTAATTTATTACTTCTAGGAAATATTATTGTTTACTAATTTTTAAATAAAGCAAAGGAAAAAAATCAAGAAAGGTCATAGTGTATAGGCCAAGCCATAGAGTCACAAAAGTGCCCCAAAATTACACTGACAGATATAAACTTCTAAGTTTCAGGCACACCTGACTGGGGACAAGCCTGCTTCCTGGTCTGATTAAAGGTAGCCACAAATGAGTTAGGTATGAAAGAGGTCAAATAACTGGCATAAAACTTGGCCCAACAGGGATCTTTCATTGTGGATGGTGGTAAACCCATTCAACCACATCTTTTCCTTTGGGGAGGCAGAAATGCTAGTAAATAAATAAAGAATGGTACGTTGATGAAGCTCAGGATATATCCTTTTCAATCTTGTAAACCAAAGATCTCATAGGACTATACCACTGAAGATACAAAGCTTCTGTGTAAACCTGCAATAAGATCCAGTTTCAGAAGGCAATATGTGACTGTTTTTTCCTTGCAACCTTAAAGAATGAGACTAATTCGGTTTCTTTTTTTTCGGAAAAAAGATGACACTAAAAACGGTTTACACATAATTTAACAGTTAAGATATCTAGGACAAACTGGTATGTACAACATATGTCTACAAAGAAATTATGTTACCTATTAAGCACATACTAGGTGCCTGATAAGTAATTGAATGAACAATAAAAAAATAAAAGCATTAAATATTTAAAAAGGAATTTCCAATACTAAACCACTTGATTTTTGCCTTTTTTTTTTATTGTTTCTTATACATATTGCCATGTAACTCCTTAAGTGCTTTTGCTATTTTAGAATTTCAAGCATTTAATTTTTCAGGTTATTCTGAATATCTTATTTTTCTACCAGGGATCCAACAAGTTCACTTAAAATATATTATTATAAGGTTTCACTGTATTCTTTTTAAAGGAAATATTTCACATGTATAAATAAACATGGCAGTGGTAGTTTATACGCTAAGCATGTCTGACTCTTGCGACCCTATGGAATGCAGCCTGCCAGGCTCTTCTGTCCGTGGGATTCTCCAGGCAAGAATAGTAGAGTGGGTTGTCATTTCCTTCTCCAGAGGATCTTCCCGACCCAGGGATTGAACCTGGGTCTCCTGCATCGCAGACAGATTCTTTACCAACTTAGCTACGAGGGAAGACCATAAATAAATATAGCTAATAATACAATATACGCCCATGTGCCTACTATCCAACTTAAGAAATAAAACACTACAAATATGACCAACTTAAGAAAGAAAACACTACAGGTATGACCACCATCCAATTTAAGAAAATAAAAACTACAGATATGACCAAGAAAATACTGTGACCCCTTGTCCACACTGTCCTTCCCCAGCAGTAACAACTACATGCATGTTTTTGTACTTAAACTACATCTTTATAGATCCATAAACAAAACAGCAGTGGTTTTTAAAACTTTAATATGTTCATCTCCTAAGACTTTTAAAAAATATGTACCACCATGCTTATTTGACACTTAAATAATGGCAGTCTATTGTTGATTGAATGCATGCTTTAAACATTTTTGTCAAAGCTTTGGACTGCAGTTTATTCAATTTATGGAAAATATAACCATATAACTTAATTGGCAAAACCAGTCCCCAATGTCAAATCCAATCACCCAAATCTGTAAGAAAAAAAGTCTAACTTAATTTTTAAATTCAAATAAATGTGTTATGTGTCCCCATGACAACTTTCTCACTTGTGGGATTTTAATTTTAAGATAGATAAATGGATAGCTAGGTAGACAGAGACACTATAAGGCTTGGGGTCTTTGTCATCTGGATAAAACAATGTGTTGCCCCTTTCAATAATTTTTATTGAAACTTTCTGTTTTGTTCTCAAGGTACTTTCCCTCAGGACAAATTCTCCAATGTCTCTTTGTTTGGTGCCCTGATTTTTAAATTCCAAGGCAATGCACCATGGTTAGATTTAGGGTGGACAAGAAGTAAGCTTTTTCTCGGAAAGACAGATGATTATGAAAGAAGAAAGAAAGGAGTACTGGCAGACCAGAAGGATCTCTGGCAAATCTTTTTTAGGAAGGACTACATATGGAAAGAGAGAACATGGAAATTAATTGCTTTAAAGCTATCCATACCTGTATATCCCACAGGAAGTCTCTGTCTACCCAGGGTACAGGTATCACAATTTCAAATCCACTGATCGAAAGCAGGGGTTGACAAACTAGGATCCAGTTGCTGCTTGCCTTGTAAATAAAGTTGTGTTGGGCATAGTCACACTCACTGGTTTACAGATTGTCCATGAGTGCTTTCAGAGAAAAACTGGCAGGGTTAAATAGTGGCAACAGAGATAGTCTCACAATAGCCAAAATATTTATCTGGTGCTCTGAAGCGAAAATTTTGCTACTCCTCATCTACAGCATTGTATATGTGGTTTCTCAAATTCTTTCTTTAAATCAAAGTTATGTAAGGCCACGTTGTCCTAAAAGGCTTATTATGAAAAATATTATTTCCTTCTCCTGGGAAACAACTACTTTATATTCTTCTGGCTGGTATTTACGGTACAGGTCAAATCAGGAAGCCACAAAAGTGTTGACAGCTATCAAGAAGCTTTGTCCCAACCCCTCCATAACATTCTTCTATTATCACTGCTTTATTTTTCAGTTTTAAGCATTATATACTAACTTCTCATTACTGAAAATGAGGATTTATCCTGCTTCTCAGGTGGCTCAGTGGTAAAGAATCTGCCTGCCAATATAGGAGATGCGAGTTCAATCCCTGGGTTGGGAAGATCCCTTGGAGACAGAAATGGCAACCCATTCCAGTATTCTTGCCTGGAAAATTCCATGGACAGAGGACCTTGGTGGGTTACAGTCCAGTCCATGAGACTGCAAAGGGTCAGACACAACTGAGCAAATGAGCATATCCTCAATATAGCTGTAGATCAATATTCAATATTTATATTAGTATTATGAATAAACACTATCAACAAGTGAGTTTTCTGTACACTAGGATTACTTTTCCTTTTCCTACCCGAGGTTCTTCTTGGAAATAATGACATTTATTTATTTCCCACATACTTATCTGTAATTCAACTTTATATGTTCAGTATGTATGTGTTCATTTAATCCCTTTATTTTTCAGAATGTACCTCTTCCTTCATATTTGTCTGAAAAACAGTCTCTACTGTTCTCCCTTCCCCATGAATAAAACTCCAGTTTTCCATTGGGTAGAGAAGTTGTATGGTTTTCAGACTTTCACAAAGGGAATTTAACAGTGTCCTTTTCTTTTTCTTCAGGAGATTTAACACTGATACAATGCTATCATTTAATACATGGTTCATGTTCAAATTTAAAGAAATATCCCAATGCTATCCTTTATAGCAACCCCACGTCCAAGGAGTGGTGGCTGCGTGGGCGCAGGAGGGCCAAGAGGAGCTATTCCATGTTCAAGGTCAGGAGGAGCAGTGGTGAGGAGATACCCCTCGTCCAAGGTAAGGAGCAGTGGCTGCACTTTGCTGGAGCAGCCATGAAGAGATACCTCACATCCAAGGTAAGAGAAACCCAAGTAAGATGGTAGATGTTGTGAGAGGGCATCAAGGGGCAGACACACTGAAACCATAATCACAGAAAACTAGTCAATCTAATCACATTAGGACCACAGCCTTGTCTAACTCAATGAAACTAAGCCATGCCCATGGGCCACCCAAGATGGGCCTGTCATGGTGGAGAGGTCTGACAGAATGTGGTCCACTGGAGAAGGGAATGGCAAACCACTTTAGTATTCTTTCCTTGAGAACCCTATGAACAGTATGAAAAGGCAAAATGATAGGATACTGAAAGAGGAACTCCCCAGGTCGGTAGGTGCCCAACATGCTACTGGAGATCAGTGGAGAAATAACTCCAGAAAGAATGAAGGGATGGAGCCAAAGCAAAAACAATACCCAGTTGTGGATGTGACTGGTGATAGAAGCAAGATCTGATGCTGTAAAGAGCAATATTGCGTAGGAACCTGGAATGTCAGTTCCATGAATCAAGGCAAATTGGAAGTGGTCAAATACAAGATGGCAAGAGTGAACGTTAACATTCTAGGAATCAGCGAATTAAAATGGACTGGAATGGGTGAATTTAACTCAGATGACCATTATATCTACTACTGTGGGCAGGAATCCCTTAGAAGAAATGGAGTAGCCATCATGGTCAACAAAAGAGTCCGAAATGCAGTACTTGGATGCAATCTCAAAAACGACAGAATGACCTCTTTTCGTTTCCAAGGCAAACCATTCAGTATCACAGTAATCCAAGCCTATGCCCCAACCAGTAATACTGAAGAAGCTGAAGTTCTATGAAGACCTACAAGACCTTTTAGAACTAACACCCTAAAAAGATGTCCATTTCATTATAGGGGACTGGAATGCAAAAGTAGGAAGTCAAGAAACACCTGGAGTAACAGGCAAATTTGGCCTTGGAATATGGAATGAAGCAGGGTAATGGCTAATAGAGTTGTGCCAAGAAAACGCACTGGTCATAGCAAACACCCTCTTCCAACAACACAAGAGAAGACTCTACACATGGACATCACCAGATGGTCAAAACCAAAATCAGACTGCTTATATTCTTTGCAGCCAAAGATGGAGAAGCTCTATACAGTCAACAAAAACAAGACCAGGAGCTGACTGTGGCTCAGATCATGAACTCCTTATTGCCAAATTCAGACTTAAATTGAAGAAAGTATGGAAAACCACTAGACCATTCAGGTGTGACCTAAATCAAATCCCTTATGATTATACAGTGGAAGTGAGAAATACATTTAAGGGACTAGATCTGATAGATCGAGTGCCTGATGAACTATGGACGGAGGTTCGTGACATTGGACAGGAGACAGGGATTAAGACCATCCCCAAGAAAAAGAAATGCAAAAAAGCAAAATGGCTGTCTGAGGAGGCCTTACAAATAGCTGTGAAAAGAAGAGAAGCGAAAGGCAAAGGAGAAAAGGAAAGATATAGGCATCTGAATGCAGAGTTCCAAAGAATAGCAAGGAGAGTTAAGAAAAGCTTCCTCAGTGACCAATGCAAAAAACAGAGGAAAACAACAGAATGGGAAAGACTAGAGATCTCTTCAAGAAAATTAGAGATACCAAGGGAACATTTCATGCAAAGATAGGCTTGATAAAGGACAGAAATGGTATGGACCTAACAGAAGCAGAAGATAAAAAGAAGAGGTGGCAAGAATGCACAGAAGAACTGTACAAAAAAATCTTCAAGACCCAGATAATCACGATGGTGTGATCGCTCACTCAGAGCCAGACATCCTGGAATGTGAAGTCAAGTGGGCCTTAGAAAGCATCACTACCAACAAAGCTAGTGGAGGTGATGGAATTCCAGTGGAGCTATTTCAGATTCTGAAAGATGATGCTGTGAAAGTGCTGCAGTCAATATGCCAGCAGATTTGGAAAACTCAGCAGTGGCCACAGGAACTGGAAAAGGTCAGTTTTCATTCCAATCCCAAAGAAAGGCAATACCAAAGAATGCTCAAACTACCGCACAATTGCACTCATCTCATACGCTAGTAAAGTAATGCTCAAAATTCTCCAAGCCAGGCTTCAGCAGTATGTGAACTGTGAACTTCCAGATGTTCAAGCCGGTTTAAAAAAAGGCAGAGGAACCAGAGATCAAATTGCCAACATCCACTGGGTCATCGAAAACTCAAGAGAGTTCCAGAAAATCATCTATTTCTGCTTTATTGACTATGCCAAAGCCTTTGACTGTGTGGATCACAATAAACTGTGGAAAATTCTGAAAGAGATGGGAATACCAGACCACCTGACCTGCCTCTTGAGAAATCTCTATGCAGGCCAGGAAGCAACAGTTAGAACTGGACATGGAACAACAGACTGGTTCCAAATAGGAAAAGGAGTACATCAAGGATGTATATTGTCACCCTGTTTATTTAACTTCTATGCAGAGTACATCATGAGAAACGCTGGACTGGAAGAAGCACAAGCTGGAATCAAGATTGC
>SJYT01007113.1:44692-97736 GCA_006410635.1 Cephalophus harveyi | reverse complement strand
TGCTGAAGCCTGGCTTGGAGAATTTTGAGCATTACAGCATGTGAGATGAGTGTAATTGTGCGGTAGTTTGAGCATTCTTTGGCATTGCCTTTCAGGCCTGATAATTGCAGCTACTTCCATCTAATCACTTTACATGTATCAATGTTTCTATGAAAGAAGGCTTCCAAAGTCCTGAGGATAGAAGAAGCACCCTTTTCTGTAAGAACAGTAGCTCTTATTATAGCCAACACAAGAAGGGCTATAATAAGCCCTTACCACTGGATACCACAGAAGATACTTCTGCATCCTGGATCACATTGATTTTTTTTCCCACTTTTATTCCAAGGTTCACTGGATACTAGAAAAAAGAGTCTGAGACGCATAGGACAAGGGCAAGATGGAAGCAACATATACAGCTAAAAATAGGCTTAGTAATATGCTCACTTAGACCTTGGTCAGACAAACACTGATAGGGTCAGCCCAGGAGGAATGGAACAGTAAAGATAGGTATGCTAATTTACAGGTTATCCTAAACTCTTCCTTGGAGTATTCACCTCTTAAAAAGTGTGGCCTGAGTATTGGAACTCATTTATGTTGTCAACAGGGTTTGTGGTAGGGAGGGAAAAGAAGAATCCTCAATAGTAAAAGAAAAGGAATAGGCAGTATATTAATGAATTTGAAAACTTCCCTTCTATGAAATACATTTATCTCTTACAAACATTTTGCTACTGTTTTAAAATAAAAATTATGAAATAATTGTTTTAAAATTATGAAATAACCTTTTTTTTTCTTTTTTAAAAATCTATTTTCAATTGAAGGATAATTGCTTTACAGTGTTATGCTGGTTTCTGCCATTGAAATAACCATGTTTTAAAGACACAAATACCACAGCTTTGCTATGTTTTCCATTCTGCATACCACCAAAATTACGCTTCTAAAGCTTTTATTTTGGCCGCTCCATGTAGCTTGCAGGATCTTAGTTCACCAATCAGGAATAGAACCCAGGCCCTGGGCAGTGAAAACGTGAAGTCCTAACCACTGGACCGCTAGGGAATTTCCTATGTTTCTAAAGTTTTAAATACAAATTCAACTATTAGTTACTGATTGCTACTTATTACCTGTTAATTGTATATTTTAAAGTTTCTTCAGCTACCTGATGGCATTAAATTTACATGAAAATTATAAAATTTTATAGTTTTATATAAAATTAAGGGCAAAATAAACAGCATGATTTGGATAGGACCAAGAGATTTAGTGTTTCTTCCACCAAAGCATCCATATCAGAACAGAGAACTCCCAGAGGCCAGGGAAATGTTCTGATGCAAGCTGCTGTAAGTCCAAACATCCTCTAAAGTATTTTAATTTTGTTTTAAATTTTTATTACTTCATTTAAAATTTTATATAAATTTTATGTTATATTCCATGATTTGTACATTTATTATAAATATGTTTGAAATTATTTTCTATAATTTAACATTATAAACATGTAAAATTAACATTTTGGAGAAGTGGCATCACATACGTTTTAGAGGTTTCACGCATCTCTGAGTACAAACTCTCAACTGAGAAGTACAGCATTACAGACACATATTTGAATATTTTCCTTGTGTATTCTTACCTCCACAGTATTATTCTTACCTCCATAGTAGGCGGAGTCTTTCTTGTTTTTCTGATCCAAGCTAGAAACAAAAATAATAACTAAATATACGTTTTCTATAAACTGCACAAACATTTTATTTACCCACGCATGAAACAAATATGTATTAAGCACCTGCTATATACTGTTTTAGGGCTTCCCAGGTGATGCTAGGGGTAAAGAACCTGCCTGCCAAGGGAGGAGTCATAAGAGACATGGCTTCGATCCTTGAATCGGGAAGATCCCCTGGAGGAGGGCATGGCAACCCACTCCAGTATTCTTGCCTGGAGAACCCCATGGAAAGAGGAGCGCAGCAGGCTTCTGTCCATAGGATCACAGAGTCAGACACGATTGAAGCAACTAAGCACGCATGCATGTTTTAGGCACTAGAGATACAATAGGGAACCAAACGTGTGTTCCCTCCTCTTCTGGAGCATATATACTAGAGAAGGGGCCACAGAAAAGAATCAGCAAAACATATGTCAAGTAATGATCTGTGTCATAAAAAATACTTGAGTGTGGGGAGAGTGTAGAGGGGATAGTTTCATAACTAAAATTATACCTCATAAGCATCTGAATTCAATTTAGTATATATAATGGCATATATGCCAAATTATAATGCAGTAAACTACAAGGCAACACTAAACTTATCCTGGTAATGTTAACCAATTACTGCTCAACATATAAAAGAATGGATGGAGAAAAGTTTTCATTTTCAGAGACTTCTCTTCTAATCTGTTCTAGCAAGCAGTCTATCTCCTATGGTTGGTATAACAGGCCTTAAGCTCTAACACTTGGGAGATGAGATGCACAGCAGAAAGAGTTCATACTTAAGTGCCTACTGGACACTGGGCACTGCATTAGATGCTTCATAGCAACAGGAAGGGAGTGGAGGCAGCTGCCTCTAAGGAAGTATGTCAGAATCACATGAAGACATATAATACAGTGCTTAGGAGAGCACAGGTAGAATTTTGGGGTTCAAATCCCCACTTAAGTACTTACTAGCTGTGTGACCTGAGGCAAAGCATTTAATTTTCTAGACATCAGATTCCTCATCTATAAAATTATAATACTAGTGTCTACATTTTAGGGTTATTGGGAAAGTTATATGAAATAATATATATAAATTCTTAGCTCAGAGTCTGGCATACAGTAAACATACAAGTCTAAGTTTTTGCTATTTTTCAACAAACCTGTATTTTTTTTTCATAACAGACTCCAAAAACAAAGATCAACAAAACTTGCTTGACTTATGAGGACATATACTGCAAGGAATATGGTCTTTGAAAAGTAGAAGCTATTTTATCACTTTAGTTGGTTCAATCTTCATTACAAATTGTGAAGTATGCTTATTTTATAGAAAAATTAAGTAACTTTCCCAAGTTTACACATTAAGTAGTAATGGTGGAATTTGAATCCAGATCTGACCCTGTCTCTGGCCACAAAAACCATCCATGCTCTACCAAGCAGTTTCTCAGAGTTTATAAGCAACAAGCAAGGAACACTAAACTAGGAAGAGGAATAGGTCACAACACGAACTACATGTCAGAAAAATAAGCATTATTAATCCCATTTTACAGATTGGGAAACTGAGGTTCAAGAAGATCAAGCAACTTGCCAAAACTCACATATCTGGCAGGTAATAGACTGAGAATCAAATGCTGGTTTAACTGGCTCTAAAATCTGAGCTCTGTCCACTCACCAGCCACCTTTGCTTCTGACGTGTTAGCTCCACTAGCCTGTCTGGGCCAAGTAATAGCAGCAGGACCCATTCTCATGACAAGCCCAGTAGTGAATGACTGAGAGGGAGGAAAGAGCAGCATTCAGTTGTGGGCCTGTGACTGGTTATTTCTCCCTGTTCTGTTCACTCTGGCACTAACCCCATACATGTATTTTCAATACAGTACCCAGTGTTTTGCCTTCTCTATCTATTCCTGTTTCTGAACTCCTATCCCTGTTGTTATCATCTGCATTCTCTTCTCTTTGGCTTCCAGCTCTATTTAGTTCATTTTTAGCCACAACTTGCACAGATTTTACATTCCTTTCTAGGCTGGAAGTTTGTCAAGGGCAGAATGTATCCATGGGAGATTTATTTATCTACCACCTAAATGCTTCGAAAGAGTAGGTACTTAAATATAGTTGTTGAATGAGTACTTCCACTATAAAAATATTCTCTGTAAAGGGATTTTGACCTGTATTAAAAAAAAAAATCCAGCTTAGCAATATCAAGATTCTTCTGCACAATCAAGGAAATAAGTAAGCTATGGAATTTTTCAACTGCCTCTTTATGGTCAAAATATTGTCTATATTTATGGGCATTTTCTCCCTAGGAAAGAGACTGCTTTTAAAAGAATTCACTATGAGCCATGTACCTTAAAAATGTTTTAAGCAATAAATATTCAGTTCTGATTAAGATTAGAAAGTTAATTCAGAAAAACCAACTGCTGGAGGAGGGCACTGACAAGCTATAGACTGCAAGCAAAACTGTAACGCGTGGCTTGCTTTTTGTTTTTTATTTTAATGGCTGAAAAAATAACCAACAAAGAACAATATTTCATGACATATGAAAATTACACAGAATTCAAATTTCAGTGTCTGTAAATAAGCTTTTACTGGAACACAGTCATACTTATTTACATATCTATTATAACTTGTGCTACAGTGGCAGGGATGAGTAAGCTGTAACAAAGACCATACGGCCTGCAAAGTCTAAACTATTTAGCATCTGGCCCTTTCAGGAAAAGTTTGTCAACTTCTGTGCTAGGGTTACCATTAAGTATAATCCTTTTAGCAACAATTATATATCTTGATTTTAAAACACTTTCATATAATATCAAAAATAAAAGTCATTATTATTACACTTTTTTCACTTTGCTGTACACCTGCATCTAACACAACATTGTAAATCAACTATACGCCAATAAACATTAAAAAACAAAACAAAAAAAAACCCGAAAAAACAATTACACTTTTTACCTGATTGCTATGTATTCTAGAGTCTGTGAACACTAGCACTGACATTAGATCATCCAGAAAAGTATAATGGCACAATAACACATTGTCACTATGAGAAAAACAACAATTTGTCTTACTGATGAGTCTATCAAACAGAATTTTCAATTTTTGTTTTCATAAGGTTGAGAAAAGAAAAAATATTTCAGTAGAATCCAAATCCAAAAAATTTTTAAAGATTTATTTATTTATTTATGGCCGCACTGGGTCTTTACGGCTGCACGCAGGCTTTCTCTAGTTATGGCAAACAGGGGCTACTCTCTAGCTGTGATGTGCAGGCTTCTCATTGTGCGGGCTTCTCTGTTGCTGAGCACAGGCTCTAGGTGCATGAGCTTCAGTAGTTGTGGCTCTCAGGCTCTAGAGTGCTAGCTCAGTAGCTGTGGTGCACAGGCTTAGTTGTCCTGTGACATGAGGGAATCTTCCAGGTCCAGGGATTAAACCTGTGTCCCCAGCATGAGCACAGGGATTCTTAACCACTGGATCACCTGGGAAGCCCTCAAATAATTTTTTTTTTTAATTCCAAGGTAGATGAATAGGTTGAAGAAACTCTGATATGTGTTTTTCTAAACCCTACTGGTTTTGTATAAGTTTATAAAATTCATTCATAGATATAATATTAAGTATTAAGGTAATATATTAATACAACCTAGACTATTCAGTCTTATCAGACACTCTTCTCTAAGGCAAGATATCATGGCTTCCTTTAACTTTGTTTTAAATGGTTCAAGGAAAAGAGATTTTTATTTAGACAGATACATGCAATTTCTGAAATAAATAACTCTACAATATTTATAATTCTACAATAACCAGATACTTGAAATGTCTTCTTGAGATGATGGTTGATGCCTGTTCAGTGTTATGTATCCAATAAAGGTTACAGCTGGAAATTTTCAATGTTATCACTCATTTATATAATCATCCCTAGTTTCCCCATCACTACATACAGCAAAGGAAATGTCTTGCTGAAGGCTGGCAAAGGTTATAAGGAGGAAGGAACAGAAATAAGCACTAATATCAAATCATTACATTTCTTTTTTTTAAACTCAGAACAATCTGGAACTGAACCTCTATTCAATTACAAATTATATAATGATTTTGCCATTGCTAATTATATTTGTATGATGGATTCTGTATCAGTCTTCATTACAATGTAACTATTGTTTGAACAGAATATAGCAAGTTAACTGGACAGTTTATGCCTTAAGATCCTAGCATTCTTTCACCAATGTTCATTTGCATTCTCATCAGTATGCATGAGGTTTTCACTGAACTTTAATACTCTTATTGGAATATAACACACTATGCTGCTACTGCTGCTAAGTCGCTTCAGTCGTGTCCGACTCTGTGCGACCCCACAGATGGCAGCCCACTGGGCTCTGCCATCCCTGGGATTCTCCAGGCAAGAACACTGGAGTGGGTTGCCATTTCCTTCTCCAATGCGTTAAAGTGAAAAGTCAAAGTGAAGTTGCTCAGTCATGTCTGACTCAGCGACCCCATGGACTGCAGCCTACCAGGCTCCTCCGTCCATGGGATTTTCCAGGCAAGAGTACTGGAGTGGGGTGCCATTGCCTTCTCCGATAACACACTATAATGAGTGTAAAAGTGAACATGCAAGTTGAAGTTCCCATTAACCACTAAAAAAGACTAGAAGATGCAGGTAGGAAAATACTTCACGAGGCATAACTTCATCAAAATTCGGAGAACTGAAAATGGCTAATACACTTTTAGAATTATCACTAGACTCAGTAGGTGACCATTCAGAATGAAATTATAGGCTGACACACTGTAAAGAACGTATAAAAAAAAGAAATCTGTATAAACTGTATTAAAAAAAGAAAAAAAAGATTTTTTAACTATGAAAACTCTTCAAATAATATATTATAAAATGAGTTATTTTCTAATTATTGACTCTAAAAAGTTTAAGGATGTTATTAGATTTAGTTGGCATAATTTACAAATTTTGTGATGTTCATGGCTATTATTATTCTTTTTCCTTAATCAACTTTATTGAAGTATAATTTACATACAATACAGTAAAACCATTTTAAGTGTGTAATTCCATGAGTTCTGACAAATGTATACAACTGTGTGACTAGCACCACAATCAGTGTATAGAATATTTCCATCACCCTAAAAGTTCCCAAGTGTCTGACTACATGCAAACACCCACCTTAACTCACCTATAGCCCTCAACAAGTGGTGCTTTCTGTCACTACTGATTACTTTTGCTTATCTATAATTTCATATAAGTGGAATCTTATATACTCTTTTGTACTCAACATACTTTTCCTTTGTTACTGTATACAGAAAACAGACTCTGAAGGTAGCCTGACAACCCCCACCACTCGGTGATCATGTCTCTGTATGATCTCTTCCCCTTGAGTGAGCTCAGAACCTGTGACTTATTTCTAACTATGAAAATATGGCAAAGGTGATGGAATGCACATGCTTGTATGATGATGTTACATAAAATACAGCAATCTTTCTTGAAATCTCTCTTTCCCTCGCTGGCTGTAAGGAAAAAGAAGTCATGCTGGGGAATATCATGTGGCAGTAACTGCTGGTGACCTCTGGGAGGTTATGGTGGTCTCTGGTCAATATCAAGCAAAAACCTGTTTCTCACAGCCCTGCAGCCATGAGAAACTGGAGGCTGCCAACAACTCCACCTGTGCAAAAGTGGGTCCTTCCACATTCAAGCATCCAGATGAGAATGTGAGACAGGCTGGGGCCGGTGACCCTTTGTTGCTGTGCTTGCCCTTGGACAAATGTCTCCTCCAGCAACAAAATACAAAGAAACTATGAGGGACTAAAAATAACTGTGCATGCACAGTAGGGGGAAATTATGAACAACAAGACATATAAAGACCAGAAGAAAGAGTGGGAGCTATTGTTTAACAGAATTTCAGTTTTAGAAAATGAAAAGAGTGATGGAAATGGATGGTGGTGACAGCTCTACAACAAAGTGAATGCATTCAGTACGACTCAACTGTACACTTAAAAATGATTAAGATAGGAAGCTTTATGCCATACATATTTTAACACAATTAAAAAATAGCGTTGAAAAAACTGACTATCCATATCCACGTCCAAATTGACTGATATCTACACCAGGCACAAAATATAATTCAAAATGAATCAGAGCTATAAATGTAAAACCACAAACTCTAAAACTTCTAGAAGAAATCACCAAAGAAAATATTTGTGAGCTTGGGTTAGGCAAAAATTTCCTACGTACAACACCAAAAGCACAATGAGGCATAAAAGAAAAAATGATTAAAAATCTGATTTCATTAAAATCAACAATGTGTCCTCTTCAAGCAGCACAGGGAAGAGAACGAAAACACAGACTGGGAAAAAATACTTGCAAATCATATGTGTGGTAAAGACTTGTAAAGAGGACATATGAGAAATTCTTAAAAGGAAACAAATAGGGGAAAAAAGCCAACCAAATAAAAAATAGCTGGGCAAAAAGAAGAAGATATACAGATGGCACAGCAGCTCCACTTAACAACTGCTATCAAGTGTAAATGACCCCAATGTCTTTCAGCTGGTGAATAGATTAAACAAACTGGTATATCAACATGATATAATTCTACTCAGCAATAAAAAGGAATAAACCACTGATTCACACAAGAACAAACGAATCTCAAATGCATTAAGCTCACTCAAAGAAAGCTGTCTTCCGTTTCTACCCAAGATGGAGCAACAGGGACAAATGATATGAAACAGCAATTTTCAAGACAGTGGACATCAAGTAATAAATGCAGTGGTCCCTGGGAATGTAAAACAAACAAGAGTTACCTTTACAATTGCCGCAGCTCAATGCTCTGACAGTTTCTAGGCTGTGGCAACAGGGAGGGGATCTAGCCAAAACCCATCATACTGCCTAAATTATGGAGATGAGGCTGAGAGTCCAGGGAGAGCAGGGTGGCTAAAATTCACAGGATAGACTACCAGACAGGAAACTGCTACAGAGAGCACACTCTGGACGGAGATTAGCAGAAGACCAAGTATTCAGCAGAGCAGTGGTCAGTTCAGGTGAGTGAGGAACTCTGGATGTCAGAAAAAGAACCACTTGAAAGGATCAGAAGGAACAGAACTCAGGATTTGCACAGGGTCAAGAGCAATGTCAATTCCCACCGCCCAGAATGGAAAAGCTCATTATCGATGGGGCAGAGTAGAGTGCTGAGAAACGATTTGCATCAACAGTGCAGAATTATTAGTTGTAGATGAAACTATGCTCTAGTCCCATCTAACAAATCTTAAAAGTCAGCCCTGAAAGGATCAACCTGTTTCCCAGTAATGTAACTGTCTCAGAACAAAGCTCAAATATACATATATATATATACATATGAACACAGAAATATCCACTATCCAATTAGGCAAAAATTTTAAATGTCTGACATCCAATCAGATATTGCCGAGCAAACAAAGAAGCAGAAAAACACTTCCCATACTGAGGAGAAAAAAAAATCAACTTACCCAAACCAACTGAAAACAGATACAGATGGTAGAATTAGAAGACAAGAACATTAAAACAGTTACAACAGCACCCCATATGTTCAAAAAGCTAAGGGAAAGTTTGAACATGCTAAGCCGAGACCTGGAAGATATAAAACAGACCCATATCAAACTGGTAGAGATGAAAACTACAATGCCAACGTGAAAAATACTCTGGATGGATTAATAGTTATTTGACATTGTGAAGGAAAAGATCAGCGAACTTGAAGATACAGGAAGAGAAACTATATAAACTCAAAGAGAAGAAAGTTTCTACAAGTAAACAGAACATCTGTGAACTGTGACACACCTTCAAGCAGCTTAACGCTGTGAATGGAGGGCCTGAAAGAGAGGACAAAGCAGGACACAGGAAAAAATATTTGAAGAAATGGTGGCCAAAATTTTTCTAAGTTTGATGGAAACCAAATCAGTAGGTCTAAGAAGTTCAAGAAACATCAAGCACAAGAGATTATATCATGGTACATCAAAATCAAATTGCTCCAAACCAGTTAAAAAAAGAAAACCTTTTAAATCAGCCACAGAAAAAAATACATATCACATACATACGGATAAAGATAAGCATGACAACAGATTTCTCAACAGCAACTTCCACGTAAGGTAGAATATGTTAAAACTACAGAAAGCAAAGCAGCTATCAACCTAGAATGTTGCATGCAGAGAAATATCTTTAAAACATCTTTAAAAATGTATTTCAGACATGCAAAAGTTGAAAGAGTTCAACGCCAGTCGACTCACATTTAAAGAAATGTTAAAGGAAGTCTTACAGACTAAAAGAAAATAATTCCAGATGGAAATCTGCATCTCCAAACAGGACTGAAGAACATTAGAAATGCTAACAATATGGGTAAATGTTATATTTCTCTTATTAATTAAACATCTCTAAATGCTAGCTCACTGTTTCAATAAAAATAATGATGTAGACTGTAGATTATAACATATGTAGAACTAAAATACATGACAGTAACAGAAATGTTAGAAAGAAAAAATGGTCGTATACTTCTGTAAGCTTCTTGTACTCGGTATGAAGTAGAATAACTACATAAAGAAAGACTCTGATACGTTGAAGATGGTAGTCTACAAAACCTGGAGCAGGCATTAAAATAAGAAATCAAAGAAACATAGCTGATAATCCACAAAGGGAAATACAACTGAATCATAAACAAGCCTCAGAACTAGAAGGGGGAAAGATCATGATGGTGGAACGGAACACTGTGGAGCTCACCTCCTCCAACAAATACATCAAACACATCTGCACATGGAACAATTTTCATAGAATACTTACTGAACAGGGTCAGAAGATCTCACACATCCAAAGCTGCAAGAATGATCACCATGCAACTGGGAAAGATGAGAGGGAAAAAAAAAAGGAAATAGGGATAGGACCTGAGCCCCTGGGAGGGACCTGTGAAAGAAGAAAGGTTCCTTTACCCTGGAACTGCCTTCAACAGCTGGGAGATCAGCCAGGACAGACAGGGCCCTCCGGAGGCTCAGAGAAAAGTGCAGCCGCTGGCCTGTGGCAGGCAGAACCAAGGACCAGCACAGATGGTCCTGACCACCTCACTGCACTACCCAGCCCAAGATGTGGGTCTTCTGCTGGTGTGCACAGGTGCTGGGTGCCCAGAGACAGTCTGCAGCGTGGCCCAGGCCTCAAACGGGTGTGCAAAGGCAGGGGGCTGGCCGGCTATCGGAGCCCCACACAGCAGCCCCACTCTCATTCTTGGGTACTCACAGCAGGTGTAGCTCCACCTCCAAGAGGTCTGGCAGTGTGCAAGTGCCAGTGGGCGGCCCACGTGTGGAGGTGGGGTTGAAATCTGAGCCACGTCCTGGTGTCTTTGGAGGATTCAGGTGCTGGCGCCTCTGTAAGCTCAGCGCCCTCAGGACATCCGAGGGAATTACTGGTACTCCTGTGGGTGTGCAGGTCTGGCACTAGCAGCTGCAGGCTCTGCAAGTGTGCACACGTACAAGCGCAGCTGGGTCCTGGGCTGACCCTGCAACTCCCACAATGGGGCCAGGTGTGAGAATACACGCAACTATGGCAGGCCCCAGTACCTAACTTCAGCGGATCTGTGCCGTCAGCGCTGTGCTGGCGGCTGTGTGAGCACAGTGCCTGAGGGGCTTCTGGGCCGACTGCCTGCATTCCAGTGGGTGAGGAGGGGCCCAGGTCAGCGCACAAGAGCGCACTTTGTAAACGCACACATCAGGCGACTGGCAACACCAGAGTGCATGTCTTGGAATTCTCGGTAGCTCCTCTCCCAGTGGAAGCACTCTAGTCCCACTTACCTCACGCCACAACTCAGAAACGGACCTGGGAGCTTCAACAAGTGGCGAGCAGATTCTGCCCCAGACAGAGCTGTGACATCCACAGAACAAAGAAGAGACTCCGCTCAACATCCAGTTGCAGGCTCCGGTCCCCGCAATACCGATGGCACCCCCTATCAGGGGATAATGGCCAACAGACGCTGAGGAAAACGGTAGCGGGCATCCGTTCTAAAAACACCCCTGACGCTGAAAAATCTTAGACTTACACATTCTGAATACTGAAAAGTCTGAGATCAAGGTGGTGGCAAGGTTGGTTTCTTCTGAGGCTTTCCTCCTCAGCTTATAGATTGCAGTCTTCACAAGGCCCCCTCTCTGTTCACACCTCTGTCCTAATGGACTTTTCTTATAAGGACATTAGTCATATTGGATTAAGACTTGTCCTGAGGACCTCATTTTAACTTAATTATCTCTTTAAAGACTGTCTCTAAATAAAGCCTGAGGTGTGCTCAGTCACTCAGTTGGGTCCAACTCTTTGTGACCGCATGACTTTTTAGCCCATCAGGATCCTCTGTCTCAGGCAAGAATACTGCAGTGGGTTGCCACTTCGTACTCCAGGGGATCTTCTCGACCCAGGGATCAAACCTACTTCTCTTGCACTTTACCACTGGCGCCACCTGAGAAGCCCCTAGTCTGAGGTACTGGAGGTTAAGACTTCAATACAGAATCTGGGGGTACCCGCCGTAGCTATAACAACTAGGAATGAAAGAGGTTAACACCACACAGCTTCTGAAGCTATTAAAAGAAAAATAAGATAATACTATGGTCTGTTTTCAGAGAAGGCAATGGCACACAACTTTTGTACTCTTGCCTGGAAAATCCCATGGATGGAGGAGCCTGGTGGGCTGCAGTTTATGGGATCGCTAAGAGTCGGACACGACTGAGCGACTTCACTTTCACTTTTCACATTCATGCACTGGAGAAGGAAATGGCAACCCACTCCAGTGTTCTTGCCTGGAGCATTCCAGGGACGGGGGAGCCTAGTGCGCTGCTGTCTATGGGGTCGCACAGAGTCGGACACGACTGAAGCGACTTCGCAGCAGCAGCATCATGGTCTGTTTTACGCCAAAAAAAAAAAAAAAACTGGAAACTTAGATGAAATGGCAGATTCTTCGGAAAATACAACCCAGCAAATAGAATTCAAGAAGAAACAGATAACCTGAATATCCTGTCTAGTAAAGAAATTATGCCAAACTGCTTCAGTCATATCTGACTCTTTGCAACCCCATGGACTATACAGTCCATGGAATTCTCCAGGTCAGAACACTGGAGTGGGTAGCCGTTCCCTTCTCCAGGGGATCTTCCCAACCTAGGTATAAAACCCAGGCCTCCTGCCTTTCAGGCGGATTTTTTACCAGTAGAGCTACCAGGGAAGCTCTAAAAAAGTAGTATAACTTGACACAAACTCTTACAGACTTGTGAAGAAGGAATACATCCAAATGCATTTCACAAGATTAGCATTACCCTGATACACAAATCACAAAAAGACAAGAAAAAAGGAATTACTAACTAGTATCCCTCAAGAACACAGATATAAAAATTCAAAACAAAACTTTAGATAACTCAAAAATACATTTAAAAAAGTAAAACATAAGGAATAAGACAAGACTGTTCATTGTTATCTCTTCTCTACTAGACAGTTTATTGGAATTTCTAGCCAATGCAAATCAGTGAGAATAAAACAAATTAAAGATATCCAAGTTGGAAAGAATTAAGAAAAATGTTTTATTCACAAACAACATGATCTTCTACGTAGAAAATTTAATGGCATTATTTTTAAAAGGCTCACTGTTTCTACTGTTTCCCCATCTATTTCCCATGAAGTGATGGGACTGGATGCCATGATCTTCGTTTTCTGAATGTTGAGCTTTAAGCCAACTTTTTCACTCTCTTCTTTCACTTTCATCAAGAGGCTTTTTAACATTCCATTAAAAATAAATACTGGATCAGAACCTTTCTGTCTCTTCCTATTATACTCTACGTTGCATGTATTTTTAGGGTTCTTATTAACAATGTTTATTATTATCAACAAAAGACTAGCTTAATTTTACCAAAAACAACAAAACAGGAAAAAGGAAGATAAACTGTGATCTGAATCAGAAAGATAAAGCTTTTGAGATGCTCTGTATAAGAACTACATATCATAACATGGATGAAACTTAAAGATTCCCTGAAACTTTATAAGAAAGTTCAGTAGCTGGTACTATACTACCTCCCACATCTGAATCTTGAGTGTCCTTTATGTTTGGAACCAGCTGCTTTGGTGTGCCATTTCATGTCTCTCTTTTTAAAATGGACTATTTTCAGCATGTCAGCTAAGTCCCCAAAATGTTTCTTCCTCGTGTAGTTTCAATTTAAAATACATTCATTCATCAGATATTGACTGAGCTTGCACTTATTTTATGTTAAGTGTTGAAGTAGGCCCTAAGAATACAATGATGAACAAGGTAACGACTCTATTCTAAAAAATCTTCAAGTCCAGGGAGAAGAGGTAGATATTCTACAGTGAATATTCTAAGAGAGTATTCTACAGTGTGTTGTGTTATGTTTGGGGGGAGGTGTAAAGTGAGATGAAAAACATGAAAGGAATATCCCACTTAGCATTAGGGGGTGAGAAGTGGGGTCGGAAAGACTTCCAAAGAAATTCATGTCTACTCTAAATACTTGAAGTGAAGTGAAGTGAAGTGAAGTCGCTCAGTCGTGTCCGACTCTTTGCGATCCCATGGACTGTAGCCTATCAGGCTCCTCCGTCCGTGGGATTTTCCAGGCAAGAGTGCTGGAGTGGATTGCCATTTCCTTTTCCAGGGGATCTTCCCGACCTAGGAATCGAACCCGGGTCTCCCGCATTGCAGGCAGACGCTTTATCGTCTGAGAAGGGTAAGCAGAAATAGGCCTCGTCATTATGAGATGGGTAATACAAGATAACATTAAGAGTAAAGACTCTGGAGACAGACAAAAGTGAGGGTGAAAGTTGCTCAGTCATGTCCAATCTTCCCGACTCAGGGATCAAACCTCGGTCTCCCACATTGTGGGCAGATTCTTTACCATCTGAGCCACCAGGGAGACAGATAACTTGGGTTCAAATCATGGCTATAGCTGCTCTGTGTGTTTAGGAAGCTATTTAATCTCTCTGTGCTTCATTTGGAGGAATCAAAAAGGAATTTACACAAGTTATCACCACATCTACTGATCTACCTCCATCTATGACAATATACTCTACTTTTCTGCTGTTCCTCCTGATGAACATTTCATGCTCTTGTCAAAGGCCAATTCTTCCCCAAGTGTATTAGATTCTGTCCCACCTTGCTTTCTCAAGGTCTTTCTCCTGCGTCATTAATGCTTCCTTTTTAACTGGAACTTTCTCATCACTATTACAAAATTTGGTTACTTCTATTGTCTTTAAGAACACAATAGAATTCCTCTCAATTCCACTTTCCCACCCAGGTACACCCTCAACGTTCTCCTCTGTTTTTTACAGATAAATTCTCATAAGCATTACTTATACTCATTCTCTTAAAATTCTCTCTTGCTATTCTTTTTTCTAAAGGCTTTTCTTCCTAACACTCTACAGAACTATTTTTGTCAGGATCGGTGACCTGTTCTTAAAGCGAAGAATTAATTCCTGGTCCTCATTTGACATGGCCGATCACCTGTTTCTTCCTGAAGCTTTTCCTTTTTTCCTCCTACTTTTCTGGCTGCTCCTTTTTGTCTTTGTTGTCTCTAAACTTTAGAAAAACCTAGGGCTCAGTCTTTGAACTTCACGCTTTCTTTCTTTTTTTCTTTATAATTCTTTTTTTCAACTGGAGTATAGTTGATTTTGGGCCTCTCTGGTGGCTCAATGGTAAAGAATTCGTGAGACACAGGTTTGATCCCTGAGTCAGGAAGATCTCTGGAGAAGGAAATGGCAACCCACTCCAGTATTCTTGCCTTTCTTGCCTGGGAAACCCCATGGGCAGAGAAGCCCAGTGGGCTACAGACCATGGGGGTGCAGAGAGTCAGACAAGACTGAGAGCGCGTGCACACATACACACTGTGTACAAGTTAATCCCAAGCTCCTAATTTATCCCTTCCACCTCCCCTTTTGCCTTCTGTAACCATAAATTTGTTTTTCTACATTTGTGACACTATTTCTGTTTTGTAAGTAAGTCTATTTGTACTATATTTTTAGATTCCAAATATAAGCAATATTATATGATGTTTGTCTTTGACTGATTCACTCCACTTAGTATGATAATCTCGAGGCCCATTCATCTTGCTACAAATGGCATCTTTTGCTCTTTTATGGCTGAGTAGTATCCCATTAATGAAAGAGGAGAGTGAAAAAGTCGGCTTAAAGCTCAACATTCAGAAAATGAAGATCATGGCATCCAGTCCCATCACTTCATGGGAAATAGAGGGGGAAACAGTGGAAACAGTGTCAGACTTTATTTTGGGGGGCTCCAAAATCACTGCAGATGGTGATTGCAGCCATGAAATTAAAAGACGCTTACTCCTTGGAAGAAAAGTTATGACCAACCTAGATAGCATATTCAAAAGCAGAGACATTACTTTGTCAACAAAGGTCCATCTAGGCTATGGTTTTTCCAGTGGTCATGTATGGATGTGAGAGTTGGACTGTGAAGAAAGCTGGAGAATTGATGCTTTTGAACTGGGGTGTTGGAGAAGACTCTTGAGAGTCCCTTGGACTGCAAGGAGATCCAACCAGTCCATTCTGAAGGAGATCAGCCCTGGGATTTCTTTGGAAGGAGTGATGCCAAAGCAGAAACTCCAGTACTTTGGCCACCTCATGCGAAGAGTTGACTCATTGGAAAAGACTCTGATGCTGGGAGGGATTGGGGGCAGGAAGAGAAGGGCACGACAGAGGATGAGATGGCTGGATGGCATCACTGACTCGATGGACATGAGTTTGAGTGAGCTCCGTGAGTTGGTGATGGACAGGGAGGCCTGGCGTGCTGCAATTCATGGGGTCGCAAAGAGTTGGACACAACTGAGTGACTGAACTGAACTGAGTATTCCATTATACCACATCCTCTTTTTTAACCACATCTTCTTTATCCATATATCTGTTGATGGACACTCAGGTTGCTTCTATGTCTTAGTTATCGTAAATAGTACTGAAATGAACATTTTAGGGCATTTTTATGTTTTTTTCCAGATATGTGCCCAGGAGTGGGATTGCTGGGTCATACTGTATGAACTTCTCACTTTCTATTTACATATATCCTCTCTGTGATCTCATCCTATCTCCTGGCTTTTCAATACCATTTATTTGCTGTCAACTCTCACGTTTTATTGCCAGTCCAAACTTTTCCACTAAATTCTTGGCTTATATACAACCTAATATCTCTACCTGGATATCTAACGGTTATCTCAAGCTTCATTTTCAAAACTGATCTAATTTCTTCTCACAAATTTGCTCCTTCCAGTCTTGCCCCACTCAGTCAACAGCAACTACACTTTCCCAGGTGAGGTCCAAAAGTTTAAGTCAGCACTGACTGTTCTCTCACTTTCTACATCCAATGTGTCAGCAAATCTCACTGGCTTTACTTTTACAAGAGATCCAGAATGCAATCACTTCTTTCCACTCCCACTGTTACTCTGGTCCATGCCACAATTAGCTCTTGCCTGAATTATTTCAAGAGCATCCTGTCTCCAAGGTTTATTTATGCGCCGCCCCCCTCCCCAGCCAGTCTCTGCAATGCAGCAGCCAGAGTGATCCTGTTAAATGGAATTCAGAGCATATGCGTACTCTTTTCAAACCTTCCACTGCCTTCCAGTCTCAGAGTAAAAGCCAGAGTCCTTACAAAAGGACTGCAAGGCTGGGCATCCTATCGCTCTTCTAACCTCACCTGCTACCAGCCACTCTGGTTCCCATGCTGTTCCTTAAAAACCAGAGCATGCTCTTGCCTCAGGGCTTCAGCCCTGGTTCTCTAGGAATGCTCCTCTGCTACTTATCAGCATGACTAGCTTCTTCCTCTGCCTTTATTCAAAAACCATGTTCTGAACAAGGCCATTTAAAAAGATTACTTTAAACTGCAAAACCCTCCCCAACACTCCCTACTCCCTTTATCAGATTTATTTTCTGGGGCCAATAACATACCATATAGTTATTTATCTGATTTATTGTTTCCCACTCCAGAATGTAAACTTCATGAATCCAGAGGTCCTCAATAGATGTTTAGTATACAAATAGATGAAAAGGTTGAACTGTTTAATACATATTGTAGCAGAAAATGCAGCTTGTGGGAACCTGTACCCTACTACTAATAATTAAATATAATATTCATTTGGACCTGGAAATACTTTAGATTCATTTGGGGTTGACATTATTTAAGGTGTTTCTCTTTCCTTTCCTGTATACAGTGTTTTGTGTATATATTTATATTTTACTTTACTTTTTCATGGCATGGAGTTTTTTTTTTTTTTTTTTTTAATTTTTTTATTGAAGGATAATTGCTTTACAGAATTTTGTTGTCTTCTGTCAAACCTCAACATGAATCAGCCATAGGTACACATATATCCCCTCCCTTTTGAACCTCCCTCCCATATTCCTCCCCATCCCACCCCTCTAGGTTGATACAGAGCCCCTGTTTGAGTTTCCTGAGCCATACAGCAAATTCCCAGCGGCTATCTATTTTAGATAGGGTAATGTAAGTTTCCATGTTACTCTTTCTATATATCTTACTTTCTCCTCCCATCTCCCCATGTCCATAAGTCTATTCTCTATGTCTGTTTCTTCATTGCTGCCCTGTAAATAAATTCTTCAGAACCATTTCTCTAGATTCCATATATGTGCGTTAGAATACGGTATTTATGTTTCTCTTTCTGACTCACTTTACTCATGGAGTTCTTATTTTTTACATTTACTTGATAAGTAACACTATAAATAATTTTTGTTTCAGTGCTTAGATGATACATTTATTTTAAGAGTATGACCCACAGGACGCTTAAGCTGAATTACTAGATCAGTACGGACCCATAAAAAGCATCAGAACTTCATTTTGATTTTTTGGAAGTCTCAAACACTCAAAAATGAGTCATTACATATTTCTTTATTTCTATAAACATTTTAACCCTATATTAATATTGGAAAAAAAATAATAAAAATAGTTTCATTGTAAGAAGGTGGGAGGCATTATCTGAGAATTTCAAATGTAGCTTATAACACTGAAAGTGAAAGTGAAGTTGCTCAGTCATGTCTGACTCTTTGCGACCCCATGAACTGTAGCCAATCAGGCTCCTCTGTCCATCGGGTTTTCCAGACGAGGGTACTGGAGTGGGTTGCCATTTGCTTCTCCAGGGGATCTTCCCAACCCAGGGATTGAACTCCGGTCTCCTGCATTGCAGGCAGGCGCTTTACCATCTGAGCCACCCAGGCTTATAACACTGCTGCTGCTGCTGCTAAGTCATTTCAATCGTGTCTGACTCTGTGCAACCCCACAGATGGCAGCCCACCAGGCTCCCCCGTCCCTGGGATTCTCCAGGCAAGAACAAATGGAGTTGCCATTTCCTTCTCGCTTATAACACTGGAAACAGTTAAAATAAGAGAGCTCAATTACTCCTAGAAGTTGCCAGTTTATATTCTGTATTTCTTCAAAAAGTCTCTGTTTTTATGTTCTTTTCTCATAGTTCTACTATGTTCATAGTTAATACGTAAAACTAGAAAAGGTATTTCCAGGGACATATTTACACTCACATGCTGACATAAAAATAACTCAATGACTATAGCTACCATGTGTAAGGTATTATACTAAATCCACTAGAAAGCAAAGGGCTGACTGCTTACAGCGCATAGCTATATTACCCAGGTAAGTTATCTAATCTTTCTAGAACTTAGATTCTCTGTTAAATGGGTAAAACTGCCATGTCTACCTCATAGGATTATAGTGGTAAAGAACCTGCCTGCCAATGCAAGAAACACAGGAGACACAGGTTTGCTTCCTGGGTCGGGAAGATTCCCTGGAGATGGCAATGGCAACCTGCTCCAGTTTTCTTGCCTGGAGAATCCCATGGACACAGGAGCCTGGTGGGCTACATACAGTCCATGGGGTCGCAGAGAGTTGTACACAACTAAGTGACTGAGCATATATAGTGTGCTATATATATAATGGTTTAAAGCAATGGCATAATATGAGGTATACAGGTAAACACTTGACAAATATAAGATATATAAGATAGGCATGGGGCTTCCCATGTGGCTCAGTGGTAAAGAATCTGCCTGCCAATGCAGCAGACAGAGGAGTTGCAGATTCAATCCCTGAGTAGGGAAGATCCCCTGGAGTAGGAAATGGCAACCCCCTCCAGTATTCTTGCCTGGAAAATTCCATGGAGAGAGGAGCCTAAAGGGCTGCAGTTCATGGGGCTGCAAAGAGTCAGACATGACTGAGCAACTGAGCACAACTTAGTGTTTCAGTTAAGTTTCCTTTAGTTGCAAATAACAAGCAAGAGTTTTAAGTATTCAGTATATACTTACTGAGCACTTACTATGTGCCAAGCACTAGGTTAAGAACTAGTAAAGAGAAAGGGAAAATTTATAACACAGAACTCAAAGGCAAACTTGCAGCTGAACATCATTCAGAAAGAAATGGAACTGGGTACTGGAAAGTTGCTGGAAACCTAGGAAACATTCTGTCTTTCTACACACAGGGTTAGGAGCACTGACCTCCTTGCAGTTAAAAATCCACCCATAACTTTGCAGTCAGATTTCCACATCTGCAGTTCTGCATCAGTGGAATAAACCAACCAATGATCATGTAATACCATAGCATGAACTCACTGAAAAAAATCTATGTCTAAGTGGACCTATTTCAAACCTGTGTTGTTCAAAACAAACAAAATCAAAAAAACAAAAAGAAAACCTGTGCTGTTCAAGGGTTCATTGTACTTCTCTTTCCAGACTGGTTTCCATTTTCTTCTTAGTAGATAAAGAGATTTTTTTTTTCTGTAACAAAGGTTAAGTGGTGGATTGAAGACAGTCCCCCCAAAGGCTACCAAGTTCATAAGTTACTATTCCCAGTCATATGGAAAGACTGCTATTATTAGCTCTTTCTTTGACTTTTTACCTTAATTCCAAAGTCCTGAGAGGGATCAAGTGTCCATCCTTGTCTAAACACAGGGGCAGCTAATTGTTAAGTTGAACAAATATTCTAAATGGCATTTAAAACAAATATTATCCACAATTTAGAAAAGAGGAGACTAAGTCTGAGAAGTATGAGTTACTTTCCCATGTTCATGTGGGTTGTTGTTTAGTCACTAAGTTGTACTTGACTCTTTGCGACCACATGGACTGTAGCTGACCCAGCTCCTCTGTCCATGGGGTTTTCCAGGCAAGAATACTGGAGTGGGTTGCCATTTCCTTCTCCAGGGGATCTTCCCAACCCAGGAATCAAACCTGTGTCTCCTGCTTGGCAGGTGGATTCTTTACCACTGAATCTCCTGGGAAGATGTTCATCTGGGTAGAGAATGAAACAGAAACAGAATTCAAATCCTGAGGCTGGGCAAGTTTAGGACCAGCACACAAAAATGAGTGCCTCCTTCAATTCTGCATATACGGAGCTTCGCTCCCCTCACCCTAGNGCAGGTGGATTCTTTACCACTGAATCTCCTGGGAAGATGTTCATCTGGGTAGAGAATGAAACAGAAACAGAATTCAAATCCTGAGGCTGGGCAAGTTTAGGACCAGCACACAAAAATGAGTGCCTCCTTCAATTCTGCATATACGGAGCTTCGCTCCCCTCACCCTAGTCTGAGCTCTGCTAATGCTTCATAGTTCTTCTCACTGTTCCCTTCCTGAAATGTAACACAGTCACAACTTTCAAAGAACTACGAAAGCTTAAAAAAAGTTTCATCAATTCAGATTGTAAAAGTTTTTGCAAAGAGAGTAAACATGAAATTATGCATGTTCTTAATGATTTTATATATAAATAATTTGCTTTCCAGAAGTTATAACTAAAAGCAGAAACTTACCTTCCCATTCTGTTGGGATATCCCCCACTTCATAGTCTATTTCTCTTTTATTTGCTGCTTCTACAATTCTTTTCTCTCGAATAGTTTGTCCTGTAAGACAAAAGTGAGTACCACATTTTTAAAAGAACCCATGGCACAGTCAGAACTTTCCTGGTAGCTCAGCTGGTAAAGAATCCACCTGCAATGCAGGAGACCCTGTTTTGATTCCTGGGTTGGGAAGATCTCCTGGCAAACGGATAGGCTACCCATTTAAGTATTCCTGGGCTTCCCAGGTGGCTCAGAGGTTAAAGAATCCATTTGCAATGTGGGAGATCTGGGTTCAGTCCCTGAGTTGGGAAGATCCCCTGGAGGAGGGCACGGCAACTCACTCCAGTATTCTTGCCTAGAGAATCCCCATGGACCAAGAAGCCTGGAAGACTACATCCCTGGGATCGAAAAGAGTTGGACACTACTGAGCGGCTAAGAGCAAAGCACATGACACAGTCACCACTAAAAGAAGTATTGTCTCTTTAGATATTGCACACTTCCTCCTACAATAAGAGAATGAACAGGAAAAAGAATAGATTTCATTTAGAATTAGGTATATTAGAAAAAGCAGCTTCTAAACTACTTCAGTTCAGTTCAGTTGCTCAGTCGTGTCTGACTCTGTGACCCCATGAACCGCAGCACGGCAGGCCTCCCTGTCCATCACCAACAGCCGGAGTTTACACAAATTCATGTCCAGTGAGTTGGTGATGCCATCCAACCATCTCATCCTCTATCGTCCCCTTCTTCTCCTGCCCTCAATCATTCCCAGCATTAGGGTCTTTTCAAATGAGTCAGCTCTTCGCATCAGGTGGCCAAAGTATTGGAGTTTCAGCTTCAACATCAGTCCTTCCAATGAACACCCAGGAGTGATCTCCTTTAGGATGGACTGGCTGGATCTCCTTGCAGTCCAAGGGACTCTCAAGAGTCTTCTCCAACACCACAGTTCAAAAGCATCAATTCTTCTGCGCTCAGCTTTCTTTATAGTCCAACTCTCACATCCATACGTGATGGTTTCTCAAGAGGCAGGTCAGGTGGTCTGGTATTCCCATCTCTTTCAGAATTTTCCACAGTTTATTGTGATCCACACAGTCAAAGGCTTTGGCATAGTCAATAAAGCAGAAATAAATGTTTTTCTGGCACTCTCTTACTTTTTCGATGATCCAGTGGATGTTGGCAATTTGATCTCTGGTTCCTCTGCCTTTTCTAAAACCAGCTTGAACATCTGGAAGTTCCCAGTTCACGTATTGGTGAAGCCTGGCTTGGAAAATTTTGAGCATTGCTTCACTAGCGTGTGAGATGAGTGCAATTGTGTGGTAGTTTGAGCATTCTTTGGCATTGCCTTTCTTTGGGACTGGAATGAAAACGGACCTTTTCCAGTCCTGTGGCCACTGTTGAGTTTTCCAAATTGGCTGATATATTGAGTGCAGCACGTTCACAGCATCATCTTTCAGGATTTGAAATAGCTCCACTGGAATTCCATCACCTCCACTAGCTTTGTTTGTAGTGATGCTTCCTAAGGCCCACTTGACTCAGGATGTTTGGCTCTAAGTGAGTGATCACGCCATCGTGATTATCTGGGTTGTGAAGGTCTTTTTTGAATAGTTCTTCCGTGCATTCTTGCCACCTCTTCTTAATATCTTCTGCTTCTGTTAGGTCCATACCATTTCTGTCCTTTATTGAGCCCATCTTTGCATGAAATGTTCCCTTGGTATCTCTAATTTTCTTGAAGAGATCTCTAGTCTTTCCTATTCTATTGTTTTCCTCTATTTCTTTGCATTAATTGCTTAGGAAGGCTTTCTTATCTCTCCTTGCTATTCTTTGGAACTCTGCATTCAAACGGGCATATCTTTCCTTTTGCTTCTCTTCTTATCACAGCTATTTGTAAGGCCTCCTCAGACAGCCACTTTGCTTTTTTTTGCATTTCTTTTTCTTGGGAATGGTCTTGATCCCTGTCTCCTGTACAATGTTACTACTACTTCTGTCACTAAAACTACTTCAGAAATTTTAAATTTCCTACCATAGTATGAAAAAGTAATTTTGGCAGAATAAGTCTAGGTTCTGTGTAGAGAAAAAAAGAAATCAATTAATTTGTAGGCCAATTAAAAAAACATTTTTATTAACAACAAAGTGTTTAACTCTTTCACACCCTGCAAGTATATATAGGAGAGATGCCAGAGGCTGCTGTTACTGACTAAGGCAATCAACATTTTTGGCCCCACTATGAAAAATAATAGGGGGTTCCTTAAAAAACTAAAAACAGAGATATCAAATTATCCAGCAATCCCACTCCTGGGCATGTATCTGGAAAGATGAAAACTCTAATTTGAAAAGACCAATGTACCCCAATGTTCACAGCACACTATTTACAATAGCCAAGCTATGGAAGCAACATAGGTGTCTATCAGAAGATGAACGGATAAAGGAGACGCACTATAGAATACACTACACTGTGGAATATTACTTGGCCATAAAAAGGAAAGAAATATTGCCATTTGAAGCAACCTGGAAGGACCTAAAGATCAGCATACTAAATTAAGTCATAGAAAGACAAATATTATATATTACTTATATGTGAAATCTAAAAAATAATGCAAATGAACTTATTTTCTAAACAGAAAGACTCACAGACATAGGAAATAAACTTATGGTGACCAAAGGGGAAAGGGAGGAAAGTGAGGAATTAATTAGGCATATGGGATTAATAGGAATAAACTGCTATACATAAAATAGATAAGCAACAAGGATTTACTGTATAGCACAGGGAACAATATTCAATATCTTATGATAATGTATAACGGAAAACAATCTGAAAAGTATGTGTGTGTGCATATATATATGTGTCTCTGTGTGTGTATTTATATATATATGTGCATGTGTGTGTATATATATATATCTGAATCATTTTGCTATATACTTGAAACTAACATGATATTGTAAAACAACTATATGTCAATAAACAAAAAGTCCTGATTATATCCTTTTGAAGCAACTTTGTCATTGAAACTTCAATCCTAAAGAAACCAGGTAATTTCCTACGGTCCAACAGTTAACAAGTCTGCCTGCCTATTTCAGGCAATGCAAGTTAAAAGAGCGAAGACAGTGGTAAATAATGGTGAGGGGAGGAGTATGGCTTAACAATGATCAAACCAGTCAGGGAGAGAAATCTGGGCCTTGCAAAATACTACTTTCTCTTTCCACTCCTAGGCTAACCTTACCCTAATCCAAAGGGACTAGGTGACATAATTCAAGAAGTTGACTTTGTTCCCTGCAAATCTCTCTCCTATACGACATGAAATGCTACCAATTAAAAAATTCCTTCGAGACTTTCTCTGCTGGTCCAGTGGCTAAGACTCCACGCTAAGATGCATCCAAAAAAATTTTTTTTTTCAATTATAGACAAGGAAACTTCTAGGAGTGACTGTGCAGGAGATAGGGAACTACAAAAGGGAAGCCTAAGATTACCGAGCGGCTAATTTTATTTCCTCTGCCTTAGTAATCGTAAGTGAAAGGTTAGGATTTCATGGAAAAGCCATTAATGACTAAAAACTCTGAGATGAGGTCAAGGAATCTCTGCATTTTATTACAGACTCATTTAATCAGGCTGATTTAATCCTGAGGTTCTCCAAGAGGAGTTCCCTTTTGCTTATCTTATCTTACCTAATAAATACACAGTAGGACAAGGGATCAGCAGTAAAGCTCCCAGGCTATAGGGACAAGAATTAGGGTAAAAGGAGCCTACAACAATGACCACTGCATTACTTTCATAGCAGAAGCTCAACATATAGACATATATTTTTACTAAAATGCTACTTATATCCACATATATAAACACATCATAATAACAAGAGTTCCCATAAATTTAGCATAGACTAAATTTACTCAAGTATGCTTACATGACAATTTTCAAAACGTTTGAGAGTCAAAATACCTGTGCCTTCATATAGTCCCTAACTTAATACTAAGATGTAAGTATGTCTTTTTAGCAATAACAAGTACAGAAAATTATCGTCTAAAATAGAAAATGCTAACAGATGGGCTTCTGAAAGTTCATATGTGTTCTATAAGGTTTTAAGTGTACGTCAACAAAATTGAGCATACGAAAAGCGAATGGAGAGGTCCACGATTCACAGCAGCGCCAGTAAATGCATACACATGTATATCTATACATTTCCTATGCTCGAGTTTATAAACCTCATTTAACCTGTCTTAAGAATTTTAAAATCAAAAGTCCTATCTATTGGTGTGTATATGGAAAGACAAGAGTAATTCATGAATTAGTCGCTGATAATAGATGACATCAAAGGTTTATAAAATATATGTACACACCTTCAACAATACAAAATAAGGCCTTTAATTTATTGCATAAAATCTTAGTAACCAGATATGGGTTTTCCCCCTCAAATAAACTGTTTTAAGACTACTCCATTCTTTGGAATAAATGCTACTTGTACAACTATGAACTGGGAATAAAACTTATGCTTTGTACTTAGTAAGAAATTATGCACAAATTGAACACTTACTCATTCTAATATGTTTTCATACAAGAGTTGTAAAGACAATCCTACGTACCATAGCAAAAAAAAAAAATTCCATCTAGTAAATGGAGTAAATATAAGTACTTACTCAAGTGTCTAATTTTATGGTCTAATTTACATTTAAAAATTAACTTAATAACAAAGACATTAAATCTAATGTATGTATAGGTTTAATAAGGCCTAATACAACAATAAACAATCAACAGTGGTATACTCCATGAATATTAAGTAAAACAATACTATATTTTACTNATGTATATCTATACATTTCCTATGCTCGAGTTTATAAACCTCATTTAACCTGTCTTAAGAATTTTAAAATCAAAAGTCCTATCTATTGGTGTGTATATGGAAAGACAAGAGTAATTCATGAATTAGTCGCTGATAATAGATGACATCAAAGGTTTATAAAATATATGTACACACCTTCAACAATACAAAATAAGGCCTTTAATTTATTGCATAAAATCTTAGTAACCAGATATGGGTTTTCCCCCTCAAATAAACTGTTTTAAGACTACTCCATTCTTTGGAATAAATGCTACTTGTACAACTATGAACTGGGAATAAAACTTATGCTTTGTACTTAGTAAGAAATTATGCACAAATTGAACACTTACTCATTCTAATATGTTTTCATACAAGAGTTGTAAAGACAATCCTACGTACCATAGCAAAAAAAAAAAATTCCATCTAGTAAATGGAGTAAATATAAGTACTTACTCAAGTGTCTAATTTTATGGTCTAATTTACATTTAAAAATTAACTTAATAACAAAGACATTAAATCTAATGTATGTATAGGTTTAATAAGGCCTAATACAACAATAAACAATCAACAGTGGTATACTCCATGAATATTAAGTAAAACAATACTATATTTTACTTAATATTAAACAATGTTAAATTATTTTAATAATTTTAGTCAAAGTCTGAATTTAGGTAGATCAATAATGGTCAACGGTATATGGATTTAAAGTCTGTGTAAGTAATAGTGCTGTGCAAAGTTGCTTCAGTTGTGTCTGACTCTTCGTGGCCCTATGGCCTGTAGCCCATCTGGTTCCTCTATCCATGGGATTCTCTAGGCAAGAACACTGGAGTGGGTTACCATGCTCTCCTCTAGGTGATCTTCCCGACCCAGGGACTGAACTTGCATCTCTTTATAGGCGGGTTCTTTATCACTAGCGAAACCTGGGAAGCCCAACATACTGTTTCCCAAACTTAAAACTTTGTTTTAAAAAATATGGAATCCATTTAGTTAAAAGAAGAAAAAAGGCACGATTCTTTGGTATCAGGTAGATGATGGGTTTAGGTACAAAGGTTCATCTGTTCTACTGGGTTTCTGGCACAGAGTGTAAGGACCCTGGACACAAACAAGGGAAAGGAGAGCTCGAGTCGAGAGCCCTAAACTTCACTCATGCAAGTGCCTGCTTTGCAATTTTGGTCACACTTTGTGGTATTAATTCCCTAATATTTTTCTTTAATTTTGACTTACTTTATTCTTCAATATTCACTTTTACTTTACCCCACCTTCCGCTCAAAAAACCCAGAAAATCACTGACTTAATATACTAGTTGTATTGTGTTCAAACATACATAAAATAGATAAATATCTTTAAAATGTAATGGGTTGTCTTTGTACCTCCTGAAGTCATCTTGAATACTAGTCTGGAGAGACAGGCCCAGTGGCACATAAGTTGATACAAGGCATAGGAATCAACATACCAGTAAGAAATTACTATGGATAGGAAATGGTCAATGAACACTGAAGCATTGTTTGGATTGTGTTTACTCTTCATTGCAAAAAACCCTATGTTATGTACAATCTTAGGTTAGGTTTGAAAGGCGGCGGCAAAGATCTTAGAAGTAGTAAGGGAGTGGTACTTGAGTATATACTTTTGAATAAGTTTAAAAACATGCTTATGTTCTATATATTCAAAAAATTAAATAAACATAGATGTGAAAGGAAAATAAAGGAAATGAAAGCGAGTTGAAACAAATAAACCCAACTTTATTTCAGACTAAAAACACAACCACACTGAATGGGGAAAGAAAAGAAAGAACTATAGCAGGTAACTTATGAACATGGTATTTGCATATGTACCCTAAGTCTTGGGCAGGAAAAGACCTGCAGATACATCCTTAACTGTTTATAGTATCTTTGTTTTCTGTAGTAGTATGGGTAAGGCAATTCTGAAACTACTTTAGATACAAGATTCAGCAATTGTGTATATGTATTAATGTTACTGGAAGCCAGAGTTCTCATTGTGGGAGGATATAGAGACAAGCAATGGGAAAAGGCAAAAAAGACCAGGGGTCAGATTGAAACTGGAGACACTGGCTTATGATAAATGAGATAGACATGTATTTGTACACAGATATATGTATTTTCACATATACATGTATACACTTTTCTGGTTCTATTTGCAGAAAGAGCCTAGAAGCAAAGCCTTAGTAGCAAGAAGGATTCCTAATTCTCAAATTTTGGTCTCTATGCCATCATCCATCAAAAGAAATCAGGATTCCTCAGAAAAATGGTTGATTTCAGGCTTAGGGCCGGGTGGATTCAAGGGGAACCTGGAACATCTTGCTATGCCAAAAAAACAAGAGTTTTAAAAAAAACAATGATGATAATAGGGGCTTGTTACAAGGACTTAAGAGTCTGCTTGAAGGTGCAGACACTGGCTAAATCTGGGATAATCTGAGCACCAAAATAATCCAGGAATTACAGACCAGCAACTGTCAAAGTGTGAAAGAGAAATCTGCAGGGTGCCTATGACCTTTTTAGGGTGTTTCTGAGGCTTTTAATAATGCTAAGATGTTATTTTCCTCTTTTAATCTTTTCATGAATGTACAATGGAGTTTTCTGGAGGTTACATGATATGTGATATAGTAACACACTGAATGAGGAAACAGATATGAAAAATCCACCTGTCTTTTATTAAGTCACACATTAGGAGGATTTGCATATAAAACAAAGCAATGCTACTCTTTCCTCTAAATGTTTCTCTTTTGGAAAGTATAGTTATTTCTGATCAAAATATATTCTTTCCATAAATATGTAATGGATTTATTAGTTATTTTTAATGAATTATTAAATACTTTTAAAATTCCATTTTAGTTTCAATACAATAAATATTAAATACATACCTTATAAACAAAGCTCTTTCAATAATTATTAAGAGTTTAAAGGGATTCTGAGACCAAAACGCATAAGAACTATATAGCACTGAAAAGAATGGAATCCACAAAGCCAAACCACTAAAAATATAGATAAACAGATGAATAAGTAAATAAATTGAGATTAAAACACTCTTGCTTACCACAGTGCCAAACAGGATATGTGCAGTAACTGTAAGAGCTGGAAAATCATCATTTTGTAACCATCCTGATAAAGAATGGTTCTGGTCAGAATCATTAAGAGGAGAGGATTCTATCTTTTGTTTTTATTTGGAAGTAATTTCCCTTTCCTCTACATTTAGGGTGCCCCTACACATTCAGTTCAGTTCAGTTCAGTCGCATCCGACTCTTTGCAACCCATGAATCGCAGCATGCCAGGCCTCCCTGTCCATCACCAACTCCCGGAGTTCACTCAGACTCATATCCATGGAGTCAGTGATGCCATCCAGCCATCTCATCCTCGGTCATCCCCTTCTCCTCCTGCCCCCAATCCCTCCCAGCATCACTGGAAAACTAAATAAAACTTATTTGGTTAGAAATTTATAAAATTTCTAATTTGGTACCTCAAATACTGCTTTCCTAGGGTCTCAGTGACCCTGCTGATGAGTAAGACCCTTGACAGGTACCAGTCTGAGGCAGGCGACGCCAATGGCCCAGAAGAAAAAATGGCAGACTTACACGTTTCTCCTTACTTGGGCCACTGCTCCTTTCCTAATCCATCCACAGAGGCTAGGAAAAATATTTAAGCAGACTATAATCTTTAAATGTTGAAGCATCAGACTCACAAAATATCTACCACAGTGGAGAAGAAGCTTTCTCCCATGAATACCAAATCAAAGATGGAGGCCTATGTTGGTTGTGGCCCACGAGCACATGCAATCCTGGTGAACGTTTTCAACCAGCTGTCTACTTCCAGCCCAATACTTCCTGCTGGTGGAGCACTGCGAGGAGAATGAATGGAATTCAGGGGCAACTTTGAGGTGGGAAGAGAGACTGGGCTGAGTAAAGTGACACATCTCTGGGATAGCTATCCCCTTGAAAACAAGCAAGATTCAGGCCTTTGATGCCTGACAGGAGCCCCTGGCTTGGAGGAATGGTAATGAAGTAGGCAGGATGGCCAAGTAAGATCTTTGCTGCCTGACTGATGTCTGGTCCTTTACCCCAGTGGCAGAGATCAGTGCAAACCAGGTAATAATTCTAAATCAGTCTGTGTGGTGATGTATAGAAGACTGAATTTTGCATACGAAAGGAGGCTTAGAAGTGTCAATGCATAATATATGAAAGCGTGGGCTATTGAAAGCCAAGACCCATACTATATACGTTAGATTTGGATACTTAAAACCTTGTTATTCTGAACTCTTGTACATTTTTTAAAAAACATCAATTAAGAGTTTCCAATTTGACTTACAGCATAATTTGACTGAAGTTACTGAGAGGTAACATTTTTTTTTTACTATGAACCTGCTATGTACCAGGCAATGTTTATGTGCCCTTGATATATTATCCATTATCTATAAAATAATCTTTTACAGATGAGGAAAATGAGACAGGTGATTAGCTTATCCAAATACACACAACTAATTAAAGTAGTAGAGCCAGTATTTGCCCCTAAGCTTTTTTTGGAATCCTAACAGTAAGCATTTTCCATTTAACACTTTAAAATTAGCATTTACAAAGTCTGCACATAGTATCATTATAGATATCCAATTAAAAACTAACATTTTATTCATAACTATCCTAAGCTATTATTTTCCCATAGTGATCAAATGAGGCATTCCTGCTTGAAAATGAAATGATTGTATAATTTGACATATTCTACATATATTTATGTGAGCATTGAAGACTATCTCAGCAGGTCTCAGCAGGTAATACTTTTTTAAAAGTAATTAAAGAGGCCTTCCAGATAAGCTTTCAGAATTTTTAAGACTGCCAACTAGTTCAATGGATTACCTAAAATCTCATTAGCTTCCCCATTCTTACAGGTTTCCCATAAGGAATCTCAGCTTCTTCTATCTTAGAAAATCCGAAATTATATAAAAACGCTGGGTTATTCTAAAATGCCTTATACAATACGGTTTAACTTTTCAGAACCCAAAAGTGAGAGGTCTTAAACTATACCCAGAAAAACAGTGGAAAAATCACAAGGGATCTACTTCCTTTATTACCATAAACATTTTGTGGCAAGTTTATAGCACAACAATGTTCTTTTGTTTAAATCTGACTTCATAAATTTTTCAAAGGCCGTAAATAACATTTGTAAAATTTAGGTCTGAAAGTATACAGGAAGAACATCAAAATTTAAGACAAAAAAAGATGAACCTACCGCCAATTTGTGTCTGTGCTTTTTCACATGGACAATAAACTCTTATTTACTGTCTTTTTTTAGAGTTCCATAGTAATATTATATGCAGAGTACATCATGCGAAATGCCAGGCTGGGTGAATCACAAGCTGGGGTTGCTGGGAGAAATATCAACAACCTCAGATATGCAGATGACATCACTCTAATGGCAGAAAGCGAAGAGGAAAACTAAAGAGCGCCTTGATTAGGGTGAAAGAGGAGAGAGAAAAAGCTGGCTTGAAACTCAACATTAAAAAAAGGATGATCATGGCATTGGGTCCTATCACTTCATGGCAAATAGAAGGGGAAAAAGTGGAAGATTTTATTTTCTTGGGCTTTAAAACCATGGCAGATGGTGACTGCAGTCATGAAACTTAAAGATGCTTGCTCACTGAAAAGAAAGCTATGACAAACCTAGATAGCATATTAAAAATCAGATATATCACTTTGCCAACAAAGGTTCACATAGTCAAAGCTACAGTTTTTCCAGTAGTCATGTCATGTACAGGTGTGAGAGTTGGACCATAAAGAAGGCTTAGCAATGAAGAATTGATAGTTTGGAATTGTGGTGCTGGAGAAGACTCTTGAGAGTCCCCTGGACAGCAAGGAGATCAAACCAGTCAACCCTAAAGGAAATCAACCCTGAATATTCACTAGAAGGACTGATGCTGAAGTTGAAACTCCAGTACTTTGGCCACCTGATGTGAAGAGCCGAAACGCTGAAAAAGATCCTAATGCTAGGAAAGGCTGAAGGCAAAAGAAGGCGGCAGCAGAGGATGAGATGGTTAGATAGCATCACCAACTCAATGCACACGAATCTGCACAAACTCCAGGAGACAGATGACACCACCCTTATGGCAGAAAGTTAAGAACTAAGGAGCTTCTTGATGTGAAAGAGGAGAGTGAAAAAGTTGGCTTAAAGCTCAACATTCAGAAAACTAAGATTATGGCATCCGGTCCCACCACTTCATGGCAAATAGATGGGGAAACAGTGGAAACAGTGTCAGACTTTATTTTTCTGGGCTCCAAAATCACTGTGGATGGTGATTGCAGCCATGAAAGTAAAAGATGCTTACTCCTTGGAAGGAAAGTTATGACCAACCTAGACAGCGTATTAAAAAGCAGAGACATTACTTTGCCAACAAAGGTCCGTCTAGTCAAGGCTATGGTTTTTCCAGTGGTCATTTTATGGATGTGAGAGTTGGACTATAAAGAAAGCTGAGTGCAGAAGAACTGATGCTTTTGAACTGTGGTGCTGGAGAAGACTCTTGAGTCCCTTGGACTGCAAGGAGATCCAGCCAGTCCATCCTAAAGGAAATCGGTGCTGGGTGTTCATTGGAAGGACTGATGTTGAAGCTGAAACTCCAGTACTTTGGCCACCTGATGTGAAGAGCTGACTCATTCGAAAAGACCATAATGCTGGGAAAGATTGAGGGCAGGAGAAGGGGACGACAGAGGATGAGATGGTTGGATGGCATCACCAAATCAATGGACATGAGTTTGGGTGAACTCCTGGAGTTGGTGATGGACAGGGAGGCCTGGCGTGCTGCAGTTCATGGGGTCGCAAAGAGTCGGACACGACTGAGCGACTGAACTGACTGATCAGGAGACAGTGAAGGACGGAGGAACCTGGTGTTCTGCAGTCCATGGGGTCACAAAGATCGTACATGACTAAGCGACTGAACAACCAACAACAGTATATTATAAGCAAATAAAACTTGAAAATTCTCAAAATGTTATTCAAACAATAAGGTGGTTTAGTCATTAAGTCATGTCCAACTCTTGTGACCCCCATGGACTATAGACTACCAGACTCCTCTGTCCATGGGATTCTCCACGCAAGAACACTCAAGTGGGTTGCCATTTCCTTCTCCAGAGGACTTTCTTGACCTAGGAATCGAACCGTGGTCTCTTGAACTGCAGGCAGATTCTTTACTGACTGAGCTACGAGGGAAGTCCCTATATATTGAAGAGTCTATTACAATAATCTAAAAAGACTCAAAGTCAAAAGCTCAGTAGGTTTTTCTGATTCTAGTCCCAAATCAGGCACATACATCTTAGAAATGTCCAGTATTTTACTTCATTTATGTCTTTTCCATTACTGCGGAAATCAATTGAAATAGCTATGTTTTTAAAAAAATAGACACCTGAATGTTCTGTATAAAATCACCTAGTTTCCAAACTGCAAGGAATTTTTTATGCTCAGAAAAAGTGCAGCTGTAATTACACTTGTCCCTCACCCCCAAAAGAATTAATCATTAAAAAGAAAAATTCAAATGATGGATTCATACTATTTATGAACATACATAATAATGTGTTCACTTTGAAGAGCTGAAAGAGAAGCAGCCTTCTGGTTTTGATTGATGTTTAGGAAATCAGTATCTTGAAGTACTTTATTCATCTAATATATTCTACAGTTCTTTGTAAAGTTAAATTATATTCAATGTATAAAGTATATTTATGTTGAGAATTTGAGCATTTGAAGAAATAACACAAAAAACTAACATTTGATGATTCTGCTATATAACTATGTCCGAATCATGACAGATGAGTTAAATGTCTTAAATACACATAAAAAGAGAAGGAAAATAAAGGAGGGTATAAAATTTTTTTTAGCCAAATTAAACAGGCTTTAAAACATATTATACGGAAATTTCAGGTTTTAAAAAGACTATTCTTACAATGAGGAAATTTATGATTGACTGAAAAAAAATTTTTTTTCACTTTGAAGTGCAAGTTATTAGCTAAAGCAAACAATTTCCAATCTGGTACATCTTTAATATAAAAAGGAATAGTATTTTCTCCTCTCAAAATTAGCAAATACTCATAGTGCTGTAAAACAAATATAATCAAAGCATTTGATTTTCATTTGAATACTTGGGTCTGTCAATAGAGAGGTAAAGAGAGAAGCTGAAGGGATTAATTTTTTAAAGTGGCAAATATTATTAAAATTTACAGAATTATTAAACTACGCTATATACCACTTGCAAAGCTTGGAACTACCTCAAATTTTATTTTCAGATTTGAAAGGTAGATGACATGGCTGATCATTTGATTAATTTCTAGACCCAACAGTTTCACAGAAATCAAATAGTTCTTGGCCATTTCTCAAAGATCATAAAAGCATCAAGGACTGCACTGTTAGCTACCATGACTAATTCACAAAACAGATGACAGTTTTAAACATGGATAATTTAGTGAAAATAGAGTATATTTTGTGATGCATTAGTCTTAATTTTAAAATATATATATATATTTATTTATTAGTCCATGAAATTATTAATATCCTTCATTCATCTATTTAGTTTGGTTAACATCAGGCACTACTTATGAATGAACAGAAATCTATTCTAATATAGAAAGAGACCACATATACTCATCTAAATGAAACATGATACATTCATCTATTTAACAGGAACTATACTAGTATTTATGAACCAGATTTCTGAGTATAAAAACTGGGCTCAGTTGGTAAGAGACTGAGGTGTCAATAATTTTCAAACTCTTGTTTTTAAAAATACCTTCTTTAGTAGATGAATTTATGAAGCTGTTCAAAGCAGAGCTTCTCTGGTTGAGGCAGGGAGGGGTCCGTCCAAAGTACAATTTACCTTTACTCTCCTCCCATTCCCTGGAGACAAACTCCTTACATTGTTAGAGTCCCAAGAAGCACTGTGCAATTCACTAATGCAGACCATGTACTGCACTTCTGAAAATGCAAAATCCACCCATGAACATATATTCATTCTCCAGACAAAATCAAGATCTTGTGAATAGCAGAAAGACCATATTGCTTCTCTTCCTACCCAATCCTTCATGTAGTTAATCCTGTGATCTGTCACAAATCCTGAGTGATCCATGTAAGACAATGCAGGATTGTTCCTTAAATTTCATACACTAAAGCGTGGTGGTGGTGTAGTCGCTAAATCGTGTCCGAGTCTTGCAACCTCATGGACTGTAGCCCACCAGACTCCCCTGTCCATGGGATTTTCCAGGCAAGAATACTGGAGTGGGTTGCCATTTCCTTCTCCAGGGGATCTTCCCAACCCAGAGATAAAACCCAGGTCTCCTGCATTGCAGGCAGATTCTTTCCTGACTGAACTACCAGGGAAGCCCTAAGGAGATACAGGCCCGCTTCAGTTGTGGAGTACTTTAAGATGCGTGTCTCCAAATTACTGTGCACAGAAAGTGGGGATTGTCTCTAGTCAAGAGTATGCTGGTAATGCACGTCAGGATATTATCTGTGAAAGAATCAAATAACTGGACTTAAAATTTCCTTTTTAGCAGTAATAAATGATAAAGCTTAACACTTTTTTCCTAAGCCTTGCTATTTCTTTATAAGCTTCCAGAGTCCAGAGACAATTTAGCAATATATCTATAACATTTTGCTAAAGTGGTTTTATTAATCAGTATTATCTGATTCATTCAGAAAAGCAGAATCATATTTATTGAGCAACATTTATGTGCATAGTACTTAGTTGACATTTTTACTTAGGGCCGCGAGCAACTTAATTACTGTATGACAATAGCACCACCTATTGGTTGCCAAGGGCTCATAACAATCCAAAATCCACGTGCTTCCTTGCCCTTCAGAAAGACTAAAGCATAATTTGGGCTCTTCTTTTATTCCACCTTTTATTATTAAACCCACTTGAAAAAAATTTCAGCTGAGTTGAACCTACTATCATATATATATATTTTCCAGGCAAGGATACTGGAGTGGGTTGTCATTTCCTTCTCCAGGGGATCTTCCCAACCCAGGGATCGAACCCAGGGGTCTCCTGCACTGCAGGCAGATTCTTTACCGACTGAGCTACAAGGGAAGCTATATATACACACACATATACTTTTCTTCTCCTTCATCTCTCCTTTTAGAAAACTGCAGAGTTCACTGGTGGCTCAGATGGTAAAGAATCTGCCTGGAATTGGGGTTTGATTCCTGAGTCAGAAAGATCCCCTGGAGAAGAAAATGGCAACCCACTGAAGTATTCTTGCCTGGAGAATTCCATGGACAGAGTAGCCTGGCAGGCTATAGTCCATGGGGTCGCAAAAAGTCAGACACGACTGAGCAACTAATATCTCGCGTCCTTCAGAGTTATTGCAACTCTCTTAATTCCATTGCTAACCAATATGTGTTTTTGCTGCTGCTGCTAAGTTGCTTCAGTTGTGTCTGACTCTGTGCTACCCCATAGACGGCAGCCCACCAGGCTCCCCCGTCCATGGGATTTTCCAGCCAAGAGTACTGGAGTGGGTTGCCACTGCCTTCTCCGGTGGTTTTGCTAACATTCAGCAATTCAGATGAATTGAGGGTTAAAAGGGATTTGAGAATTATTCTGGAAACCGAACTGCCATTTGTAACACAATTACTATTGAAAAATGTGTTCAATTTAAGCAAGCTGCTTATGTGGAACTTTTGGAATTCAAGTAGGTTGGGAACTTGCTTTAAAACAAAAATATAAAAGCATTAAGACCTCACTGTGGTTTCCAAGGCAAATGCAGGAATAGAATTCTGATACAAAACTATATTGCATATACCTTCCCCCTTTTTAGAGTTGATGAACATCTGCCTTGTCCTGTGGAATCTGAATCTTTCAGTACACACTGGAATACTCAAAAAAATGATGGAGGTATATTGCTACTCTGCAGTGGCTCATTAAAGTTACACCAATGATATTAGATAATATTAGATCTCATTATTTTAACTTCATCTCTATGATGAAAATTACCAGGATTACATCTATTACTCTGACCACTTCAGTTCAGTCCCTCATCCATGTCCGACTCTTTGCGACCCCATGGACTGCAGCACACCAGGCCTCCCTTGTCTAACTAACCAGTTAATGAGCACCAACCATGAACTGATGTCCTTACACTTCTGTTACACAGAACTTTGTATCTTTCTGTAATACACCCTTAGTATCTAGCCCCTGAAGTTGTCCTGTCTTCATGGTAAACTCTCTAAGTTCTCATGTGTGGGAATACCATGTTGAAGTGGGGAAATAAGATACCCCAAACTAAGCAATCAATATGAAGCAACTTTTTAAAATGTAATTTATTAGTTTTGGGGTTTTTTTCTTGGCTTCATGGCACAGCATGTGGGATCTTAGTTCCTGACCAGGAATCAAATCCGTGCCCCTTGCAGTGGAAGTATGGAGTCCTAACCAACTGGACCACTAGTGAAGTACCAACAGGAGGTGATTTTTGTTTTGGTACCAGTCAAGTAGCAAAGGTTTTGTCCCTTGGCCTTTCCCCTGTACTTTAGTTCTAGAAACTGCTCCTGATAACCTGATTTGAATGCAATTTGTTACAGGCAGGGGAATGTTATATGCCTCTGCTCCATATACACTGTACTCGTAACTGCTCTCACCTGTCTGGACAGAATCTACTCTTGGTGGAAAGACAGATCCTACTCCTGCACACCAATCCCACGGTCTACTGAAAATTGTCTATGGCTTAAGGATGATGTCAAGTGCCCAAGTTGCCAAGCCCTCTCTAGCCTTGCAAATCTCCTGTCTAGGACTAACTCATCAGGACTTGGAAACCTATGGTCTGGTCTGTTGATTCATCAGTCGTTATGACATCTGGGCTTCCCAGGTGGCTCAGTGGTAAAGAATCTGCCTGCCAATGCAGGACACACAGGTGACTCATGTTTGATTACTGGGTCAGGAAGATCTCCTGGAATAGAAAATGGCCAGCCACTCCAGTACTTTTCCCTGGGACAGAGGAGCCCGGTGGCTACGTCCAAGGTGTCACAAACAGTCAGACATGTCTGAGCATGAGCACTCCTCTTCCCTCCTATGACATCCACCTGTCCTGAGCCTCAATTGCTTTTCCCTTAAAATCTCTCAAGTCTTTGGATTGTACTATTGCTTTACTCACTTCCTAATTTAAAAACTTCAATTGTTTTCCTAATATTAATAAGAATATACTTAACATTATATTTTTCTTGTTAAATTTGTCAATAGTATGTTTTAAAATTATTTTAAGACAATTTCAATTGATTTTACTACTGCTTGCCATCCATGATGCAAACTTTCAACAAAATACATAAATACTTATTAATGTTCCTCTAATTTAATCTTTTTATATCATTATTACACACCTCCCCACCCAGGCCCTTGTTTCATGTCTATATTAATAGAAAAACCTCCCTAATCATACTATATTTCTTTCTTACATAACCATCCTGGGTAGACATTCAGGTAAGTCCGTCATTTAAGGATCCATGCTGATGGCTATTCAGCCACTGTCAACGTATGACTTTCAAGGTTTCCTGAGCACTGCCATTTCACTCAGCTAAAAAGAGAGGGCCCCGAGAAACATATATGCAGAGTTTTATTGGCCAGGTCAGGAAGTGACTCACATTACTTCTACTCACAGTGCACTAGAAAAAAACCCTAGTCATAAAAAACCTAGCTACACCTAATTTTAAAAGATGCTGGTAAATGTAGTCTAGCTGTGTGTTCAGGAAGGAGAAAGTGGATTTTAGTGGAGAGTAGTGGTCTGAAGTGATGCAGCAGCAGCAGCAGCAGAAGCAGTGGTCTCTACAAATATATTCCTGGATGAAGCCAAACAAAGAAATTGAGATGTGGAGGTCAGAGTGGAAGCAGGTGTGAGTGGGCCCAGCCAAAGGAGACATGGCTGCCAAAGTGTTTGAGTCCATTGGCAAGTTTGGCCTGGCCTCAGCCATTGCAGGAGGCATGCTGAGCTCTGCCTTGTATAATATGGATGCTGGGCACAGAGCTGTCATCTTTGATGGGTTTGGTGGAGGGTTCGGTGGAGTGCAGGACACTGTAATAGAAGAAGGGACTCACTTCCTCATCCCTTGGGTACAGAAAACAATTATCTTTGACTGCCGCTCTCGACCACGTAATGTGCCAGTAAACACTGGTAGCAAAGATTTACAGAAAGTCATCATCATCCTATGCATCCTCTTCTGGCCGGTGGCTAGCCAGCTTCCTCGCATCTTCCCCAGCATTGGAGAGGACTACGATGGGAGTGTGCTGCCAGTCCGTCACTACAGAGATCCTCCAGTCCATGGGGGCTCGGTTGGAGAACTGATCACCCAGAGAGAGCTGGCCCCCAGACAGGTGAGTGATGACCTCCCAGAGGGAGCAGCGACCTTTGGGCTCATCTTGGATGACCTATCCTTGACCTTTGGGAAGTTCACAGAGAGGTGGAAGCCAAACAGGTGGCTCAGCAGGAAGCAGAGAGGGCCAGATTTGTGGAGGAAAAGGCTGGGCAGCAAAAGAAGGAAGCCATCATCTCCGTGGAGGGTGACTTCAAGGCAGCGGAGCTGATCGCCAACTCACTCACAACCACCACTGCCATCGCAGCCGGTGATCCAGCTGCGCAAGCGGGAGGCCCCAGCTGCGCAAGCGGGAGGCCGCGGAGGACATCGTATAGGAGCTGCCGCACTCGCGGAACATCACCTGCCTGCCCGGAGGGCAGTCGGTGCTCCTCCTGCTGCCCCAGTGAGGCCCACACCTCCTGGGCCATCTGGACCACAGCCCCCAAGATGTTCAGCACCACCTTCCTTCTGCTACCCCAGAAATCACTGTGAAACTTCATGATTGGCTTAAAGTGAAGAAAATAAAAGTAAAATCACTTCAGATCTCTTAATCAGATTAAGCTCTTTGATTCTTCTCATTTCCATCCCCCTTTTTTTCAATCCACCTCCCTACCCCAAATCGCCACGTGCCTACATAGACCAGCTTGGCTCCTGTCTTTGGGGCCGGCTGGTACTCCAGCCCAGGCACTGGCAACTGGCAGAGGAAAGGCACGGCTTGTGTGTGAGGAGCTGGGAGTCAGCAAGTAAACCTGAAGCCTCCAACCAACCCTTCATTCAGGACTTGAGGAAGATGGCACACACAGATCAATGGGGAACACAGGCCTCAGATTTCTCCAGTGGTTCCTGCACAGGCCCAGCTGAAGAGAGGGGCTGGGGAGGGTCAGAGAGGCAGTGATCCTTCTCTTACCATAAAGCTGAGGCTCTTTAACTGCGGGACCAGCGGAAGCAGGTGTGTACAAACAGCACAGATTGAAGAATCTGCCCCCGTGAAGGTGGGTGGGCCTGATTTGCTGCCCTCCCCAGCGTCCTGGAATGGGCTTGGATAGTGAGAGCAGGCTTGGACTGAGACGAGAGTCCTGTGGCCTTGCTTTCTACCTCCCACCTTTGTGTCTCAAATACCCGGTGGATTTCCAGCTTGAAGGATTCCATCTGCCCAGGGCTGCACGGGCCTGCCAAAGACAGATGCATCCAGTGTTCCTGTCTCCCTGGTTCACAGACTGTCCTTTTAGAGGGCTCTGTGCCTGTGCCTTGAAGGAAATGACCATGGGAAGAAGACATTTATGTAAACTACTATCAATAAATGACATCCAGACCTTCCAGCTCAAAAAAAAAAAAAAAAAAAACCCCAAAACCCAAAGAAACAGAATACCAGACCATGTTATTTTGGCCCACAGAGAAACTTCCCCCACTTTTTAATTGAATTATGGTTGACTCAAAATATTAGTTTCAGGTGTACAACACAGTGATGTTATTTTTAAGGATTTTACTCCATATAAAAATATTGGCTATATTCACTGTGCTGCACATTACATTTTTGTAACCTATTTTATATCTAGCAGTTTCTACCTCTTAATCCACTTCACCTATCTTTTCCCTCCTTCTAATTACTCAAAACTGTTTTTACTGAATTAAAAATCTGGTGAAATACCATTACCCATATTTTAATGCAATTATAAGAAATACTTAAGGAAAAAAACGTATCAAATCTATCAAGTGATGTTGTAAAAGACACCTGTTCATTACACTGTATAATACCTACATAGGAAAACCGTGGGAGACTCATGTCAGATATGAGTACTGAGGATAATAGAAAACAAATATCATTTTTCTTTTACAGGACTAGGAAAAATTAACAACACTGACACAGTGTTATTATTGATGGTGCAGAAAAATTTATAAGCTCTTATACTATTGGGAAAGTAAATCAGCCAGTATGAACTGTGTGAACTGTTTCCTTTTCTGGACAGACCACCAAGAAGCTCAGCAGAATGTTCACAAATTATCTCTAGCAGGGTAATTACAAGAAAAATTTTGTCCTTTTTTATTGGTTGGCTTTTTTAAAGTAAGAAACATGCATTTTTTTAAGAACTAAAAGCAAAAGGAGGCTATTTTCATTTTTGTAAACTAAAAAGTTATGTCCAACCTAGATAGCATTTTCAAAAGGAGAGACATTACTTTGCCGACTAAGGTCCGTCTAGTCAAGGCTATGGTTTTTCCTGTGGTCATGTATGGATGTGAGAGTTGGACTGTGAAGAAGGCTAAACACTGAAGAATTGATGCTTTTGAAGTGTGGTGTTGGAGAAGACTCTTGAGAGTCCCTTGGACTGCAGGGAGATCCAACCAGTCCATTCTGAAGGAGATCAACCCTGGGATTTCTTTGGAAGGAATGATGCTAAAGCTGAAACTCCAGTACTTTGGCCACCGCATGCGAAGAGTTGACTCATAGGAAAAGACTCTGATGCTGGAGGGGATTGGAGGCAGGAGGAGAAGGGGACGACTGAGGATGAGATGGCTGGATGGCATCACTGACTTGATGGATGTGAGTCTGAGTGAACTCCGAGAGATGGTAATGAACAGGGAGGCCTGGCATGCTGCAATTCATGGGGTCGCAAAGAGTCGGACACGACTGAGCGACTGAACTGAACTGAACTGAAACTAAAAATTAGTCATATTCCTCCAAGATGATTGATGTCATAGCCATTGTGAAGTTCTGACTGGAAGGTTTTCTCTTTTTGAATTTGCTGCTATAAAGCTCAGAGTTATATTTGTGGTTCACTCTTAGAAAATGTACAGGTAACGAGAGTTTATGTGAGAGCCTTATACCTGGCTCCACTTTCCCCTCACGCTGATTTTCCCCTCTCCTTTCACTGCAATTTTATGTCTTTGTCTTTGAGTCCTCAATCTCATGTCTTCTCCAGAAGGAAGAGAATTATTTTATAAAACAGTTTTATTGTGTTACAACTCTATCACTCTTTGTATACAAAACTTAAAGATTCTACTCCATGTATTTTTCTTAAAAGCAAGAATCAAAATTCTTCACCTCATTTACAAAAAAAATATCTAAACAGAAAATATAGTTATAATAATAAACATATATTTATATGTTTATAAATATAAACATACCACACACACACAAATACATAGGTCAAACACTTAACTATACATGGGAGAAAGAGAAGAAGGTTCAAAATGCTCACAGTCTGGTTCAGTGGTGCCAGTATTTTTTCACTATGACTCACATCAATCTATGGAGAAGGAAATAGTAACCCACTCCAGTACTCTTGCCTGAAGAATCCCATGGAGGGAGGAGCCTAGTAGGCTACAGTCCATGGGGTCGCAGAGTCGGACACAACTGAGCGACTTCACTCACTCACATCAATCTAATGGCCTCACATTCCGGAAGGGACACCAAGACATATTGTATGTACAGTTCTCAGTATGATAGTAACAACTTTGACTCTTTGGCTATTACTGATCTGAAACATACTGGTGGTCTCAGGGGTCAAATGGTTAAGAACAGAGAACACAGAGAGACAACTATAAGAGAGAAAATGCTCTATGCTATATCACACACTGGGCTTTCCAGGTGGCTCTAGTGGTAAAGAACCCACCTGCCAACGCAGGAGACATAAGAGATGTGGATTTGACCTTGAGTAGGGAAGATCCCCTGGAGGAGGGCAAGGCAACCCACACCAATATTCTTGCTTGGAGAATCCCATGGACAGAGGAGTCTGGTGGACTACAGCCCATAGGGCCGCACAGAGTCAGACACAACTGAAGTGACTTAGCACCCACACACATACCACACACACACACAAATATGGTACCCAAAACCGTGGAGTATAATGGAGTATAAAAGAGTCAACTGGCACAATATTCAAATTTAGACTTTTGCCATGATCTTGAAACAAGATTGTATATTCCATAATAATGTTCTCTGTGTTAAAGTTTGGCTTAAATTATACTACTATACCTCACACCTCTTAAGATATCTACTATTGAAAAAAAAAAGAAAATAACAAGTGTCAGCAAGGATGTGGACACAACAGAACCCTTGTGCACTGCTGGTGGGAATGTAAATCTGTACAGCTGCTATGGAAAAGAATATGGTGCTCCTCAAAAAAGTTAAAACTTGAATTATCATGTGATCCAGAATTTTACTTCTGGGCATATAAGCAAAAGAACTGAAAGCAGAGTCTTGAAAAGATATGTGTACACCCATGTTCACAGCAGTACCACTTACAACAGACAAAAGATAGAAGCAGCCCAAGAGTCCATTGACAGATTAACAGATAAACAACACTAGTGGTATATAGATACAATTCAATACTATTCAGCCTTGAAAAGGAAGGAAATTGTGACAAATGCTACAACATGGAAGGACCTTGATGACATTATGTTAAGTGAAATAAACCAGTCACCAAAAGACAAACACTGTATGATTCTACTTATATGAGGTACCTACTTTCTTCTGTGTTCATAGAAATAGAAAACAGAATGGTGGTTGACGGGAACAAATGGGGAAGGAAAGTTGTTGTTTAATGGGTATAGAGTTTCAGGTTTTCAAGATGAAGAGTTTTAGAGATTGGATGTAAAACAATGTGAATGTGCTTAACACTACCAAATTGTGCACTTAACACTGGCTAAGATAGAAAATTTTCTGTTATTTGTGTTTTACCATAATTACATACATATATGTATGTGTATGTACATGCCTGTATGTGCAAGCACATGTATATAAAAGTTACAGATTTTGTAGCCCTATTATGACAGTTCTTCAACTTCTGGTAACTAAGATGTGGTCCCTTGAAAGGAAGTGAATGGACACATTTAAAAGGTCTGGAGCTTATCACAGAAGTTTAAGAACGAGCATGTTTTTCTATATATTTCATCTGTAGCTTTTCCTCCAACTGAATTACAAACTCCTTATATATAAAAACAGTATCTTCTGCTTATTGCAGCTAGTCAATATTCCATGCCAGGCAAATAGAAAGCTGGTTGGCACAAGAATGTTTAGGTTGCATGTTACTCATATCTCCAAATTTTAACAATATAATTTTAAAATAAGCTAGAACTGAAAGGAAATTTGGGAGATCATACTAGAATCATCATCAAGCCATTTCTTAAAGCTCTTAAAAACCAAGGAATATAAACTTATTTCATCATTATTCATTCAAAGACCTTACACATTAGGTTAAAAAAGTGTCCTTATAAAATGTCGTCAAACTATACAGAGGTGATCATTGACAACAGTGTGAATTAACTAAATGCCACTTAAACATAAACTTGGATCAAGGTCACACAATTTCTCAGTACAGAACATGGAATTTAAATTCTGGTCTGCATGACTTCAAAGCCTGTGGCATATACCATTTCCTATCACCCTTTAATGTCAACAAATGTACAACCAAAATAATTAAACTACTCTATAAAACTATTGGGTATACTCAATACTTCTTGTCAAAAGCACAGTTAACTCTGATAGAGGATAAATCAGTTCAGTTCAGCTGCTCAGTCGTGTCCGACTCTTTGTGACCCAACGATCCGCAGCACACCAGGCCTCCCTGTCTATCACCAACTCCTGGAGTCCGCCCAAACCCACGTGCATTAAGTCGGTGATGCCATCCAACCATCTCACCCTCTGTCGTCCCCTTCTCCTGCCCTCCCATGTTTTATTCCTCAAGTAACTTTTTAGTACTTGATGAGATCCTAAATTACATGGACTAAAACCAACTTTTTTTCCCCTAGAAGTGATTTTTTTTTCTTTTAATCTTTCTTAATAAAGGAAATTCTTTGTAACAAGGAAGAGTGGGTTTATAAAAAAAAACTATGTCCTCTTGTTACCTATTTATATTATTTTTAATTAAGGGCTATTTGAATATATTGACTCAAATAGTATATAATTAGAGGATGTAATACCACAGGGATAAACTTGATCTTTAAAATAGCCAGATTAATATCCTTTCTATATATATTACAAAGAATACAAAACTCTGATACAAATCCAAAATGCTTAATTTTGTAGATTAATATGAATAGGCTTTAAAAATATACCTTGGCTTCCACAGAGCTGAAGGAGGGCATAAAATTGCATCTCATCTTTTGCTTTTCTCTCTTTGAATATGAATGGATAGTGTCAGGGTTCCCTTACCTTCTTGTTTCATTTATGGAAATAGCCATCCATTATGTCCCTTTCTCCAGTCATCTCACATACTCTGTGGCTTTCAAACACCAAATTTGATGACTGTACTTTTGTTGTGGTGGAGATTTAGTCGCTAAGTTGTGTCTGACTTTTGCAACCCCATGGACTGTAGCCCACCAGGCTCCTCTGTCCATGGAAAGCCTGGAGTGCTGCAGTCCATGGGGGTCGCAAAGAGTCAGACACAATGGAGCAACTGAACTGAACTGGCTTCCACAAGAGATGTAGGGATGGATAGTTTCACTTGCATGTTATGTCAAAAGCAACTCTGACATGCAACCGACAAAGCCTGAAAAAGCAGATCTGATTGTGAATGTTCTGCCACCACTCCTCTCCCAAATCGCCCATCTTAATCCACTCTAGTCAGACTTCGATGTCCTTACAGTCTCAAAGATGATATTTTGCACTGCCTCCTTGCTTCTAGCCAAAGAATGAGAAACATCTAAATCACAAAGAAGAATGAGGAATGATACTTCTCCACTACCATGTCTTCAAGGAAAAAACACAAAGGTTACAGGAAGAACTCTTATTTAGGTGTTAGGGTTAAGATCAACTTTTCTGGCATTGAGAAATAAGGTGATTAGACTAGGTATAATGGCTTGAAGAGGGCTGCCTTGGGAGACAGTTTTGGTAACATTAACTTCTCAATGCAAATTATTAAATATTTCCATTGCCCTTACCCTTAGGAAAATTCATTTATCCAACAAGAATCTTAAGTTTATAACTCCAATGCCTCATTCTTCACTTCATACAAAAACAAAACCTGTCCATGCCTTTGAAATAGTTCAAGGTACCCTATCATATTAAAGAGCACCACATTTTTAATTCAGTCTCCTCCCAAAAAGTTTAATCTGAGTAAGCACTAACCCTGCGATACAAAAATAATTTGACAACTGAGTTATTCTGTAAGAAATGATATGAATATTTATTTTTTTTGTTTTTTCTTTTTACTTAAAATGGATAAACAAGCAAACATATCTCCTCAGTTGAAAGCCGTCCAAACATAATTTCCAAACTCTCCAAATCGGAAAGGGGGAAAAAAAAAATCCAAGGGAATGAATTCTCAAAGTTAGCTCCAGAACATATCAGGAGTTTAAAAATATATAAGAACTGGCTAGGTCTTATTCAGATACACACTTAAATTTGTGATATGAAAGAGAAATGAATTCATGGGTCAATAATAAGAATGCCATTTTAAAGGGAAGAATATGAAAATAAGTTTATCTTATTTTTTTCACTTCATGTTTAATAAATTACCTTGAAAGCAAACTTTCTTTGTTCTTTTATTCCATCCTCCGTGAAATGAGAACTATAAAATCACTGATAAACAGCTCAAAAGACTTTCCCTTCACCATAGTGACAGTATACACCCTTACATAAATGCCACTCAAGCTGACCCTAGGCAAACATGGCACCACCAGACACTCTATTTTACTCCTTTTACTTTTCCTGTCCTTAATACCTCAGAGGAAACCCAACTGGGATGAGATAGTATTCTGGGAATAGTTGGGTCGATTCTTTTTTAGGCTGTGGGCTCTGTGGCAGGTTATAATCCTACCTGACAAAGATAAGGTTCTCATCATGGTTTAAGCAACATAAAACATCAGAGAGAAAAATGTGGTTGTTACAGCACTGAGGTTCACAGGAAGTGCGCACCTAGTGCAAACGATGGTTGTATCAGAAACCACTGAGTCAACCCTCATCTCAAAAAGTTATGGCAATGTTTTACTTTGCAGGTCTCTACAAATAACTAATATGACCTTGACACCAGTTAAGCTGAAAAACATATGCTGAATAAAAGGTGTTGTTTTTTTTTTAACTGCATAGTATTGTGGTGCTGGAGAAGACTCTTTTTTCATTAATTTTTGAGTAAGATTTATTTTTTTATTTTAATTGGAGGCTAATTACTTTACAATAGTGTAGTGGTTTGTGCCATACATTGACATGAATCAGCCATGGGTGTACATGTGTTCCCCATCCTGAATCCCCGTCCCACTTCCCTCCCCATCCCATCCCGCTGGGTCATCCCAGTGCACCAGCCCTGAGCAGCCTGTCTCATGCATCGAACCTGGACTGGCGATCTGTTTCACATATGATAATATGCATGTTTCAAAGTTATTCTCTCAGATCATCCCACTCTTGACTTCTCCCACAGAGTCCAAAAGACTGTTCTATACATCTGTGTCTCTTTTGCTGTCTCGCATATAGGGTCATCATTGCCATCTTTCTAAATTCCATATATATGCATTAGTATACTGTATTGGTGTTTTTCTTTCTGACTTTCTTCACTCTGTTTAATAGGCTCCAGTTTCACCCACCTCACTAGAACTGATTCAAGTGTATTCTTTTTAATGGCTGAGTAATATTCCATTGTGTATATGTACCACAGCTTTCTTATCCATTCGTCTGCTGATGGACATCTAGGCTGCTTCCATGTCCTAGCTATTATAAACAGTGCTGCGATGAACACTGGAGTACATGTTATCTCTTTCAATTCTGGTTTCCTAGGTGTGTATGCCCAGCAGTGGGATTGCTGGGTCATATGGCAGTTCTATTTCCAGTTTTTTAAGGAATCTCCACACTGTTCTCCATAGTGGCTGTACTAGTTTGCATTCCCACCAGCAGTGTAAGAGGGTTCCCTTTTCACCACACCCTCTCCAGTGTTTATTGTTTGTAGACTTTTGGATAGCAGCCATTCTGACTGGCATGAGATGGTACCTCATTGTGGTTTTGATTTGCATTTCTTTGATAATGAGTGATGTTGAGTATCTTTTCATGTGTTTGTTAGCCATCTGCATACCTTCTTTGGAGAAGGGTCTGTTTAGTTCTTTGGCACATTTTTTGATTGGGTCGTTTATCTTTCTGGAATTGAGCTGCAGGAGTTGCTTGTATATTTTTGAGATTCTTTGTCAATTTCTTCATTTGGTATTATTTTCTTCCATCTGAAGGCTGTCTTTTCACCTCGCTTATAGTTTCCTTCATTGTGCAAAAGCTTTTAAGTTTAATTAGGTCCTATTTGTTTATTTTTGCTTTTATTTCCATTACTCTGGGAGGTGGGTTATAGAGGATCCTGCTGTGATTTATGTCAGAGAGTGTTTTGCCTATGTTTTCCTCTAGAAGTTTTATAGTTTCTGGTCTTACATTTAGATCTTTAATCCATTTTGAGTTTATTTTTGTGTATGGTGTTAGAAAGTGTTCTAGTTTCATTCTTTTACAAGTGGNCTTTGTTGTGCAGAAGCTTTTAATTTTAATTAGATCCCATTTGTTTATTTTTGCTTTTATTTCGAGTATTCTGGGAGGTGGATCATAGAGGATCCTGCTGTGATTTATGTCGGAAAGTGTTTTGCCTATATTCTCTTCTAGGAGTTTTATAGTTTCTGGTCTTACATTTAGATCTTTAATCCATTTTGAGTTTATTTTTGTGAGTGGTGTTAGAGAGTGATCTAGTTTCATTCTTCTACAAGTGGTTGATCAGTTTTTCCAGCACCACTTGTTAAAGAGATTGTCTTTAATTCATTGTATATTCTTGCCTCCTTTGTCAAAGATAAGGTGTCCATAGGTGCACGGATTTATATCTGGGCTTTCTATTTTGTTCCACTGATCTATATTTCTGTCTTTGTGCCAGTACCATACTGTCTTGATGACTGCAGCTTTGCAGTATAGCCTGAAATCAGGCAGGTTGATTCTTCCAGTTCAATTCTTCTTTCTCAAGACTGCTTTAGCTATTTGGTGTTTTTTGTATTTCCATACGTAAAATTATTTGTTCTAGTTCTGTGAAAAATACCGTTGGTAGCTTGATAGGGATTGCACTGAATCTGCAGATTGCTTTGGGTAGTATACTCATTTTCACTATATTGATTCTTCCAATCCATGGTATATTTTCCCATCTATTTGTGTCCTCTTTGATATCTTTCATCAATGTTTTATAGTTTTCTATATATAGGTCTTTTGTTTCTTTAGGTGGAGAAGACTCTTGAGAGTCCCTTGGACTGCAAGATCAAACTAGTCATTCCTAAAAGAAATCAAGCCTGAATATTCATTGGAAGGACTGAGGCTGAAGCTGAAGCTCCAATACTTTGGCCACCTGATGTGAAGAGCCGGCTCACTGGAAAAAGACCCCGATGCTGGGAAAGACTGAAGGCAAGAGAATTGCAGGGGACTTCCATGGTGGCTCAGACTGTAAAGAGTGCCTGCAGTGCAGGAAACACTGGTTCAATCCTGGGTTCAGGAAGATCCTCTGGAGAAGGGAATTGCTATCCACCTCAGTACTGTTGGAGAAGGCAACGGCACCTCACTCCAGTACTCTTGACTGGAAAATCCCATGGACGGAGGAGCCTGGTAGGCTGCAGTCCATGGGGTCGCTAAAAGTTGGACACGACTGAGCAACTTCACTTTCACTTTTCACTTTCATGCACTGAAGAAGGAAATGGCAACCCACTCCATTGTTCTTGCCTGGAGAATCCCAGGGATGGGGAGCCTGGTGGGCTGCCGTCTCTGGGGTCACACAGAGTCGGACACAACTGAAGCAACTTAGCAGCAGCAGCAGCAGCAGCAGCAGCAGTAGCAGCAGCCAGTACTCTTGTCTGAGAATCCCATGGACAGAGGAGCCTGGCAAGCTACAGTCCATAGGATCGCGAAGAGTCAGATACAACTGAGCAACTTTCACTTTTGGGTTCGTATCCTATCCTTGGCTTCCCTCATAGCTCTGATGGTAAAGAATCTATCTGCAATGAAAGAGATCTAGGTTTGACTCCTGGGTGGGGGAAGATCCCCTGGAGAAGAGAATGGCAACCCACTCCAATATTCTTGCTGGAGAATCCCATGGACAGAGGAGCCTGGTGGGCTATAGTCCATGGGGTCACAAAGAGTCAGACACAACTGAGCAACTAACATTTTCACACTCTCAAGAGAAGGGGGGTGACAGAGGATGAGATGGTTGGATGTCATCACTAACTCATCGAAATGAGTCTGAGCAAACTCTGGGAGACAGTGAAGGACAGGGAAGCCTGGTGTGCTGCAGTCCATGGTGTCACAAAGAGTCGGAACTGACTTAGCAACTGAGCAACAAGAAGGCAATTGGTTAAGAGCACAGTCATGGGAGCCAGACCATGTGGCTCTGTACTTTGCCAGGTTATATAATTTAGTATTGCTTAATCCCTGTGCCCACTGTTCAGTTCAGTTCAGTAGCTCAGTCGTGTTCGACTCTTTGCGACCCCATGAATTGCAGCACACCAGGCCTCCCTGTCCATCACCAACTCCCGGAGTTCACTCAGACTCATGTCCATCGAGTCAGTGACGCCATCCAGCCATCTCATTCTCTGTCATCCTCTTCTCCTCGTGCCCCCAATCTCTCCCAGCATCAGAGTCTTTTCCAATGCGTCAACTCTTCGCATGAGGTGGCCAAAGTATAAAATAGGAAAAATAAGATAAAATACACTAACAGGATAATTTAGTGACTGTATATAAAGTACTAAGAATAGTACTTGGCACTTAGTGTTAGATGTATTAGCTATTATTGTTATTATATTCTGTTGGCTGATTATAATTTAAAAATCATACTACAAACCAAATAAATAGTTTTTTATACTGAACTTATTTTGCTGTTGAAGGGGAGTAGTAGGCAAGGGGAAGTTCTGACACACTGAAGTTCAAATTTGCCTGGAGCCCTGCAGAGTGTAGTAACTTCAGCATCAAAGAAACATTTCAGAAAAGTTGGTAGGAAGGTCACAGGTGAGGTGGCCAAGATGGAGAAGGAAGACCCTGAGCTTACTTCCTCTAAACAAACATATCAAAATTGCAACTATTTACAGAGCAATTACTTATGAGAACAACCTAAAAACTAGCAGAAAAGACTGTCAACAACTAAATACATAAAGAAGGAACCACAAAGTAACAGGAAGGAGGGGTAGAGATATGGGAGTACACTCTCACACACTTTGGTAGGCAACATACAAATGGGAGAATTATCACAAATGCATAGGTTCTCCTCAAGGGGCAAAGGGTCTGAGCCCATATTGGACTCCCTTGCCTGGGGGTCTTGCCCTGGGAAGATGAGCCCCCAAACATCTGGCTTTGGAGGCCAGTGGGGCTTGTGTACAGGAGAGCTGGAAAGCTGTAGGAAGCACAGATTCCACTCTTAAAGGGATTATGCAAACTTTCACATGCTCTGAGTCCTGGACTTTTGTTTGGTTGGAGATTTTTAAAATTACTGATTCAATTTCGTTACTGATACTTGGTCAGTTCATATTTCTTTCTGGTTTTCAATCTTGGAATAGTATATGTTTCCAAAAATTTATCCACTTATAAACAGCCTATTTTATTATGCATAATTATTCACGGTAATCTCTTATGATTCTTTGTATTTCTGTGGTATTATTTGAAACTTCCTCTCTTTCATTTCAATTTTATTGATTTGGGCCCTCTCTTTTTAATGAATCTGACTAAAGGTTAATCAGATTTGTGTATCTTGTCAAAGAGCCAGCTTTTAGTTTCACTGATCTTTTCTATTGTTTCATTTCATTTATTTCTGCTTGGATCTTTATGTTTTATTTCCTTTTACCAACTTTGGTTTTTGTTTGCTATTCTTTCTCTAGTGGTTTTAGGAATAATTAGGTTATTTAAGATTTTTCTTATTTCCTCAGGTAAGCTTGTAGGTCAGGAATGGTGACGGTAAGGAGATACCCCTCGTCCAAGGTAAGGAACAGCGGCTGTGCTTTGCTGAAGCAGCCGTGAAGAAATACCCAACAGCCAAGGTAAGAGAAATCCAAGTAAGATGGTAGGTGTTACAAGAGGGCATCAGAGGGCAGACATACTGAAACCATACTCACAGAAAACTAGTCAATCTAATCACACTAGGACCACAGCCTTGTCTAACTCAATGAAACCAAGCCATGCCTGCAGGGCAACCCAAGATGGGCGGGTCATGGTGGAGAGGGCTGACAGAATGTGGTCCACTGGAGAAGGGAATGGCAAGCCACTTCAGTATTCTTGCCTTGAGAACCCCATGAACAGTATGAAAAGGCAAAATGATAGGATACCAAAAGAGGAACTCCCCAGGTCATTAGGTGCCCAATATGCTACTGGAGATCAGTGGAGAAATAAGTCCAGAAAGAATGGAGGGATGGAGCCAAAGCGAAAACAATACCCAGTTGTGCATGTGACTGGTGATAGAAGCAAGATCCGATGCTGTAAAGAGCAATACTGCATAGGAACCTGGAATGTCAGGTCCATGAATCAAGGCAAATTGGAAGTGGTCAAACAAGAGATG
>SJYT01007113.1:0-40959 GCA_006410635.1 Cephalophus harveyi | reverse complement strand
TGTTGGAGAAGACTCTTGAGAGTCCCTTGGACTGCAAGGAGATCCAACCAGTCCATTCTGAAGGAGATCAGCCCTGGGATTTCTTTGGAAGGAATGATGCTAAAGCTGAAACTCCAGTACTTTGGCCATCTCATGCGAAGAGTTGACTCATTGGAAAAGACTCTGATGCTGGGAGGGATTGGGGGCAGGAGGAGAAGGGGACAACTGAGGATGAGATGGCAGGATGGCATCACGGACTCGATGGACGTGAGTCTGAGTGAACTCCGGGAGATGGTGATGGACAGGGAGGCCTGGCGTGCTGCGATTCATGGGGTTGCAAAGAGTCGGACACGACTGAGCGACTGAACTGAAGCTTGTATTGTATAAACTTCCCTCTTAGAACTGCTTTTGCTGTGTCCCATAGGTTTTAGATCATTGTGGTTTTGTGTTCCTTCATCTCTAGATACTTTTTTATTATTTTCTTTGATTTCTTCAGTGATCCGTCAGTTGTTTAGTAGCATATTGTTGAGTCTCCACATGTTTGTGTTTTTTCAGTTGATTTCCAGGGATACAGTGTTGTGGTTGGAAAAGATACTTGATATGATTTCAGTCTTAAATTTACTGAGTTTTGTTTTGTGGACTAGCCTGTGATACATTTCTCAGTGTGTGCATCTGGGAAAAAACATGTGTATTCATTCAGCTTCTTTTGGATAAAATGTTCTCTATATATCTATTAAGTCTATCTGAGCTAATGTGTCATTTAAAGCCAATATTTCCATATTGATTTTCTTTCTGGATAACCTATTGATGTAAACAGGGTGTTAAAATCTCCTACTATTACTATGAGTCTGGCTCAAGGTTTATCAGTTTACCTTTTCAAAGAAACAACTTTTCCCTTGACCTTCCTTTATATTTGGCACTTTCTCTCTTTATATTATTTAAACTTTATGTATTAAATGGTCCTATGTTAGTGCATATATACTTACAATTATTATATCTCATTGGATTGATTCCTTACAATTATTATATATTATTGAATTGGAAAGGTCTTCCTATAAATGATAAATAACTCAGAAACTTTTAAGAAAAGTGTTGTATATTTTTCTTTCTAAAAAAAACTTCTAGGGAGCAAAAAAGAAAAAGAAAAAAAACAACAACTATTAAACGAAGTCAAAAGACCAAGGAAAAAACTGGATGTTTAACCAACTGAAAACTGGATGTGGTTATTTCAATGGGTTGAGGAAGGACTATGGTAAACTTTTGATGCTTATATTACTTTTTTTTATTACTTTCATAATTAGAAAAAAAAGGTTAAAATATAAGAAAAAAACGCTGACATCCAAAGTACATTTGTAACATTTGTAACAATTCCTGCAGACGGACACTACTTAATTTGGAGAATTATTTCTTACTTAGGTTAACACATCCTTCTCTAAAACACTATCTACAGAGAAGGCATCCTTCTATATATAAATTGCTTTTGGTAGGGCTACATTGGATTTGCTACCAACACTGAGGTCCCAAAGATGATTATTTCCATTGAATACACAGAACTGGGATGGGGTACACAGAAAAAATGATCAAATATAAGAAAGAAAGGTTATATACTATACATAAGACCTGTTTGCTGAGTGCTCATCTCTGCACATACACATAGCTGGCAACTTCCTTTTGTTAGTTCATCCTTCTAGAAATTATTTTCATGCACACAAAAGTCAACATAAAAGTCAACATATGTATTAATATATATATACGTAAGTTATACATCTTTTAGGTGGAAGGAGAAGGGGATGACAGAGAATGAGATTGTTGGATGGCATCACTGACTCAATGGACATGAGTTTGAGCAAGCTCTGGCAGTTACTGATGGACAGGGAAGCCTGGCATGCTGCAGTCCTTGGGGGGCCAAAAAGATTTGGACATGACTGAGTGACTGAACTGAACTGAATATCTGTATCAGTATCTTTGTACTAAGATTAATGGCAGATGAGTTTATAGGTTGAAAATAGAAAACCAGTAATTGATAAAAGCAATTTCATATGAGTTGCAATAGATACTCCTGACCTTGGATGGAATTAGGTATACAGTATAAGGCTTCCCTCACGGCTGAGATGGTAAACAATATGCCTGCAATGCAGGACATCTGAGTTTGTTCCCTGAGTCAGGAAGATCCCCTGGAGAAGGGAATGGGAATCCACTTCAGTATTCTTGGCTGGAGAATTCCATGGCCAGAGTCTGGTGTGCTACAGTCCATGAGGTTGCAGAGAGTCCTATACAACTAAGTGACTAAGCTGATGCTGTAGCTAAGTCACTTCAGTTCAGTTCAGTTCAGTCGCTCAGTCGTGTCCGACTCTTTGCGACCCCATGAATTGCAGCACGCCGGGCCTCCCTGTCCATCACCAAATCCTGGAGTTCACTCAGACTCACGTCCATCGAGTTGGTGATGCCATCCAGCCATCTCATCCTCTGTCGTCCCCTTTTCCTCCTGCCCCCAATCCCTCCCAGCATCAGGGTCTTTTCCAATGAGTCAACTCTTCACAAGAGGTGGCCAAAGTACTGGAGTTTCAGCTTTAACATCAGTCCTTCCAAAGAACACCCAGGACTGATCTCCTTTAGAATGGACTGGTTGGATCTCCTTGTAGTCCAAGGGACTCTCAAGAGTCTTCTCCAACACCACAGTTCAAAAGCATCAATTCTTTGGTGCTCACCTTTCTTCACAGTAATATCTACTGGAATTTTTTATACACAATACTAATACACAAAGCAGGCCCTCGTTATTTTTTACAGCTGCATCCACTGCATATATATACTATCATTTATGGTACTGGCTTGCTAATGATAAGCACTTAAGTTAAAGAGGAATTTAAATTACAATAATAGAATTATTCCTTTATCCAAGATCAACAAATTTCAAGGACTTCCCAGGTAGCTCAGTGGTAAAAGAATCCACCTGCCAATGCAGGAGCTGCAAGATACGCAGGTCCGATCCCTGGATAGGGAAGATCCCCTGGAAGAGGAAATGGCAACCCATTCCAGCATTCTAGATGGGATAATCTCATAGACAGAGGAGCCTAGAGGACTACAGTCCAAAGGGTAATAAAGAGTCAGACATGACAGAGCTCAAAGGCACGCACAACAACAAATCTTGAACAAAAGGTAAAAACCTTATATGGTTAATATAGTACCATCAAGGTTATTGGGCTCATTTGGGTATTAGAGTAGGTTATAACAGTAGTAGGTTCTTGCCTGGAGAATCCCAGGGACGGGGGAGCCTGGTGGGCTGCTGTCTATGGGGTCGCACAGAGTCGGACATGACTGAAGTGACTTAGCAGCAGTAGCAGCAGTAGGTCCAAAAGTACAAATATATTTCTAAAAATATATTCCAGCGTATTAGTTACAAATCTACTTGCTCATATCTAGATTTTTAATTTGAGTTTATTATGGATAATTTTACCCATATGATCCAGTCACAAGATATGTCAGAGAAACTGTCAGAGTTCAAGAAGGATACCTGGTTTGCCCATGGCTGCCACAGAGATTTTTATTTTGATCTATGGAATGTGAAAACATCGTTGGAAAGCAGAAAGAAGATAATTACCAAGTGGCCCTTAAAATCATCTCTTTCCTCTAGAAAACATAATGAACAAACATCTAAAAAGATATCCTCTACTAACTAAAATCAGTGATCCTTTTCTTATTAGTAGAAGATAACTTGAGTGCCCACCCACAGATCTGTTTATATAAAGATTAAGCCACTACAAGAGATGTTTATATTCACCTGGTTGGATAAACTAAATTTTGATTATAATTCATAATTTATTAGTTTATATAGCTAAAAGACATATACATTTAAGTATTTTCCAATTTTTAAAATTGGCATTCTTTTTTTTTTCTAGTACTGGCCCATTTCCAGTGGTGAATTAAATTAGTATTTCTTACTTATAGTCTATAAGAAGGGTGAGAATTCAATATACAAAGACTAGGAATTCCTGTGTGTTAAAATTCATGGGAAAAAAACCCAAAACCTGAGACAGGTTAAAATAACCTACAAGCACCTAGAAGAGTCATTAATGCCTCTACTAGCAGTATTTCAACTACTGGGTAAAAAACGCACAAAGGGACAATTTAAAACTACTTGTAATCAAAAAGAAACAAAAAAATGATACTAGCAAATTAGATGTGTATAAGAGACAGCTATAAGCCAATCCTTTAAGAGTAAAAATTAAAAATTTTTATATATCCCCTTGAATGTTATTTTGGAATATCAGTTCTTTATAAAATACCATGACTTTAAATTATATATTTTAGTCTTTTTATTAAAATGTTAATCTTTATAAGTGATCTGTACTTTGGACAAAGTTTTGATAGTTAAGCAATCATTTATTTTCAGTTGTGCTCTATAATGTTAAAGCAAAATTTTGACAAACTGAATATTCTCTGGAAAATTCAGATTGACAGCTCTTTAGAAATTTCATTTATTTTAAAATTCACTTCAGATCTTATCTTTCATATGAATGGGATCTAAAAGTGGTAGTAACAGCTAGCATACCTTTGCTAACTATAGAAACCTATGCCTGGTAATTATCTCCAACCTTTTCCATACAGAATATCCTTATGATTATTTATACTCTTGTCTTCCTCGAATATGCAAATCTAATGTAAAAATAACATGTTTATTCATGAAGAATACATTTGGGAACCTTAAAAAATAAGTGTCCACACACTTATGTGATAACTATTTGGGGGACACTGAATCATGAGCATACTATGGATGAGTATAACATGGTTTCACCCGCAAGGACCTCACAGTATAGCACACAGGACAAATGTGTAAAAGTAAGCAGTAAAACATATGTTCTTAGGAGAATGGTTAGGAATACTGTCTTAGTCTCCTAGGGTTGCCATAACAAAATACCACAAACTGGGTAGTTTAAAACAAGAGAAGCGGAACTTCCCTGGTGGTCCAGTAGTTAAGAATCCACCTATCAATGCAGGGGATGCAGGTTCGATCTCTGCTCCAGAAGCTAAGATCTCACATGCCACAAGGGCAACTAAGTCCGTGTGCTGCAACGAAGATTCCACGCGCTGCAGTTAAGACTCAACGCAGCCAAAAGTAAATCAATACACATTAAAAATGTAGAAATCTATTCTCTCAGAGTTCTGTAGGCTAGAAGTCCAAGATCAAGGTGCAGGCAGGGTCAGGCTCCCTCTGGAGATGCTAGGGAAGATGTCATCTTGGCGTCTTCTAGTGGTACTGGCATTCCATGACATTTCTGGGCTTGTATCTGCATCACTCCAGTCTCTGCCTCCATCTTCACAAGACATTCTTCTCTCTGTGCTCTCTCCTCTTCTTGTAAGACACTAGTTATTGAATTTAGGGCACACTCTATAATCTAGTAGGACCCCACCTCAACAAACTACATATACAAAGACTTTATTTTGGGCAGATAAGAACTTCTGGGGGATACTATTCAACCCATTACATTAACCATGTATGAGGAAAAAAAGGAGAAAAAAAAAAAAAAAGACTTATCAGACGTGTAAACTTCAGGTTAAAGTGTTTTACAATTTGTTCTTGGTTGAAGCCAGGGAAAGAGGACATTTCACAACTACTTAAACTTTTTTAACGTGTTCAGTTGTTGTTGGTGGTATGTAGTCACTGAGTTGTGTCCAACTCTTGTGACCCCATGGACTGTAGCCAGCCAGGCTCCTCTGTCCATGTGATTTCCCAAGCAAGAATACTGGAGTGGGTTGCCATTTCCTTCACCAAGAAAGGAATCCTTCTTGACCCAATGATTGAACCTGTGTTTCCTACACTGTAATCGGTCTTCTGAATCGCAGGCGGACTCTTCACAATTGAGCCACCAGTTGCTGTTCAGTCGCCAAGTGGTATCTGACTCTTTGTGACCCCATGGACGGCAGCATGCCAGGCTTCACTATCTCCCAGAGTTTGCTCAAACTCATGTCCTTTGAGTCAGTGATGCCATCCAACCATCTCATCCTCTGTCGCCCTCTTCTTCTCCTGCCCTCAATCCTTCTAAGCATCAGGATATTTTCCAAATGGGTCATGGAGGAGTTCTCACAAAACATGAATCACTGGAGAAGGGAATGGCAAACCACTTCAGTATACTTGCCCGGAGAACCCCACGAACATTATGAAAATGAGCCACCAGGAGGTTGTGCAAATCTTCATTTCAACAATGGATCTGAGATGATTTAAGAGAGTATCCTCAAAGTCCAAAAGAATTATTGTGTTTTGGTCTATTTCAATGACCCTTCAAACTTTCATCCTATAGTATGAAAAATGGCAAAATAAAGTAGAGATGACAGTCCTATCTGTTATTACCTGTAGCACCATGTATCTCATCAGAATTAAGGGCAAGGTTGTTTTTCTCTTTGATGAGCCGTAAGTAAGATGCTGTTTGATTTTTATTGAATGTAATTATTCATACTTGCCAGAAAGAATAAAAATATAGTCATAGTCACTGAAACCAAAGAACCAGCTATCCTATCTCTTGAGGAATTCTTAGGGCTATCCAAAGTCCCCCAAACCACAATTAGGTCATAATCATTCAAAAAAGAGGAAAAACCCAGCAACAATTCTAACAATGTTTTCAGGAGTCATATTTCTTAATTGATGCTTTTATTCTGGCTGTAACTTTCTCTTTTTTTCATGTTTGTTAGGAGTTTGACAATTAACATCTAAGTTAATTGGCAAAACAGAGGTTAAATATAATTATTTCTTTACTTGTACTGTTTACTAAAAAGGATTTCTGTGGTAAAAAATGACAAAATTATTCATGCACATTCAGTTTGAAACTTGGGCTTAATTACTATTTTCTAGGAGGTAAATATATTTCTTTGAATTTTGGGATTAAAAAAAAGGTTTATGTCACAACAACATTCATGATTTCTAGCTCTTTTTGAGAACTATTATCTATTTGTTTTGTGTGCTTTATAAAATGCTTGATAGATGTTATACCTTCTTCAAAAACATGATACTTTAGAAAATGAATTCTACAGTACACTTGCTACAAATATGGTCTCTTCCCACCCCCCTTTTCAACAGTAGCTTAAATAATGCAAGTACAAATGCCACTTCTTTAAATATCTGATGGGTCCTCAGCACTCTGGCATGTGCTAGCTTTGTCCCCAAGCTTTTTTTTTTTTTTGGCCTGTCAGCTGTGAGAAACAGTTTTCTACCAATTACTGTCACAATATGAATAAATTCAAAACTGAAAATATAAGCACTGAATATTTTCAGTAAATTTATCCCAAAACTGCATTAAAATAGGGATTTAGCATGTAAACAAGGAATTTAGCAAGTAATAAGAAGTATCACATTGTACTTTGTCTTCTATAAATAAAAATACAATAGAAGAAGATAAAGGGAAATGCGCTTAAGCACAGAGAAATGGGCAAATGACAGCGCGCGTATAAAATGAAAAGAAAGTTACAGCGTATAAAATGAAAAGAAAAGAAAGTCACAGCCAGAATAAAGCATCAATTAAGAAATATGACTCCCCAAAACAATGTTAAAGTTGTTGCTGGGTTTTTCCTCTTTTTTGAATGATTATGACCTAATAATAAATACTTTTTAAAAGATTTATATAGTATTTCTCTCTTTGTCCAGCACTGGTTTCTTTAGTATGGGCCTTTAAACATTAGGCCAGCAGCTGGTTGCTAACATGATTGTTGTTCAAAAGGTGTTAAAAAACGTGCTATAAAAACTACCAACATTCTTAGGTTATGACTGTTAATGAAACCTCAAATAAACAAGACAGAGTTGGCTTTTTCTCTAGACTGGTTCTTTGCCAAAAATTGTGTGGGGAGAAGTTTAACAAAAATCCTAAATTTACAGGTACAACTAATAAATATTCAGTTTGTGTGGGTGCTATATGTATAATCCCAATGGTGCAGCAGAACATTGCTCTTGTAGTCCTAAATCACAATTAAGTTTGTATACCATGGTGATGATGGCCATTATTCCCAAGACACACACTTTTAAACTTATTTTCAGAATAGGCATTATGGTGTCCTTTGTGTACTGTCACTCTGCCCCCCGCCCCCACACAGAACTAGAAGATTGGGCCTGAAAGTCATAGCTTGCGTCATTACTTACCTCTACCTGTCTCTGACTTTCCCTCCCTATTTTTAATTCACCCATATTCAGTCAAAGTCATGTTATGATTTCTTTCCCCTAAATGCCCCTCACAAGTATGCACCTTTTACAGACTACCACCACCCTTTACTTCAGATTGGCACTGTTTGCCTGTATTATTGCAGTAGCAATAGCTTCCTAAACAATCATGCGCACCCAAATCCATACTGCCAAAGTAATCTCCCTAAATTCCCCCTTTAATCATGTCATAGCTCTTTCAGACCTATCCAAAGGCTTACCATTACCTATACAGAAGCATTTCTCAAAACATGTTTTATAGAATACCAGGGTTTCACAAGATTTTAACCTGTTTCAGTTTTTTTTAAAAAAGGTTTTTTTTAGCCACATGAAGCTTAGCCGCAAAAGTGGTTTCTGCTTTTGATGTACTAAAGACATATTACATATATCCAAGGGTGGGAGAGTACACATTTCCCAAATTTATTTCATTGCATAACTCTTCTACCACACAACACCTTACCATCTCTCCTAGAACACTATGGCAGTTTTTAAAAGCACGAACTCCTTAGTTTGCTCTTTATGACTCTCTAACATCTGACCTCAAACTATTTCTAAACTTACCTCTCACTGACTTCTATATAAATTCCCACCTTCAACTAGACTTCACACTCGCTACATTCTGAGCAGGTTATATGTATGGCTCTGTCCTCCTTGTCTATACAATCTCTGTAAACTTTTCACAGCCAAGTTCAAGATTCAGTTCTTTCACAAAGCTTCCTCTAACAATTCAAAGGCATAATAATCTCTTTCTCTTCTGAATCACACCACTTACATTTCATCTAATGCTCCATGTGGCACCTGATCACTGACTGAACACAAATCTTCTAGAGACTTGCCTCTGAATCTAGTTTTCACTTGAGGTTCCCCCTCACTTACTAGAGAGCGAGAGTTCCTTGAAGGAAAAGGCATACCTTTTGAACATGCCCCGTAGTATTTACAGCTTTGCGATGAACAGGGCCCAGAGAATATTTGCAAAATAGATGAAAAAAATTTTAGAATAGTGTGCTGTTTGTCCATCTAAATCCAGTCCCCGCCTTTCTGCCCTTTGCCCTAGAAAGTTGACCAGTATGGATTACATCAAAGGTTCCCTGACTTCTACTGAGATTCGGATATTAGGGAATACCAATGAGACTAGGGCTTCCCTGGTGGCTCAGTGGTAAAGAATCCACCTGTGATGTAGGAGTCACAGGTTTGATCCCTGGATCAGGAAGATCCCTTGGAGAAGGAAATGGCAACCCACTCCAGTATTCTTGTCTGGGAAATCTCATGGACAGAGGAGCCTGGTGGGCTACAGTCCATGGGATCTCTAAAGAGTTGGACATGACTTAGTGACTAAACAATAATGAGAGACTAGAGGGAAGGAGGAGAATGAGGCCAGAGAATTTATTTTGCTGGCTCACCCCCTGCAAGGTCAAATGGGCTGGGTGTTTTCCTTAGCTCAAGATCACAACCCCAGGACCAAGAAACCACTTCTCCTCACCCTTTCACCCTGGGTGGGGAAGATTCCCTGGAGAAGGGAAAAGCTGCCCACTCCAGTATTCTAGCCTGGAGAACCCCATGGATAGAGGAGCCTGGTGGGCTACAGTCCAGAGAGTCGCAGAGAGTCTTACACGACTAAAAGACTGGCTTGGAAATGGTAGGGACACCCTGCTGTTAATGCTCCAGTATTGCACTGTGGTTTCCTACACCCTGTGGTTTCTTTCCTAAACCCTGCCCACAGCTTTATACAGTCCCTTTATTATCTAACTTGAAGGTACCATCTGTTTCTTACCTGAATCCTAACTGATACAGATGGTATACAGATCGTTTGGCTGTTTTAAAAAATACTTCTTAGTCTCGTAATATTGAGAATAGGAGATGGATTTGTTTTGAAAATATAAAATTGAATACAGGTTATAGTCTGCAATGAGTTGTGGGTTATGATTCAGTTGAGGGAAGAAACCATGACTTATTCATCTCTCAATCCAAATCCAGGGCCTAGAAAAGTATAGGCACACTGTTCACAATAAACATTCACGTAGCTGGATTAAACCAACCGCGGCAAAGACAGTTCGTGTGCACCTATTAGGCACAGGCTCGCCTTCATCTTCCAGCCTCCCCTGCAGTTTGGTGTTGGTCACATGACTGGGTTCTGGACAGCGGAATATGGGTAGAGGCAATATATGCCTCCTCCAGCCCAGCCCTCAAAATCATCCCAGGGGAACTTTCAGCTCTCTTCTCCTCTAGTCAACCTTGAAGATTCTTCCGATTGATGAAAATATAAAATAAATGATAGCTGCCTGACGCAAGAAATAAATGCCTGGGTTAAGCCACTGAGTTTTGTAGTTTATTTAATCTATCTAATTGAGTTCAAGTATCCCCTACTTGTAACAACTTTGCATTTTAAAAACAACTGATTTTTCATTTCTATTTGTATATGATAGCTTTCTCATGATTTGTTTTTTCAAGATATAGTGAAGACTAATCACATGACCCAGACTATGCAATGAATGAAAACAAATGCCTAATGTATTACTGACAAGCAGAAGAAAAGAACCAAAGGTATTCTTGTCATTTGTTTGCCGTTAAGTACACCTCAGAATAAGATAACTGTAACACGAGGTGTCATGACCTGAGGAGTTCTACTTCCAGGCTAAGACCCCAGGAGCAGGCCCATGTTCTATTTCTCTAGGCATTGTAGTGAAGGGAAGACAAGGGGCGGTTCTGTGGTTGAACACAGAAAGAGTAAAGAATGGTCTTTCTAGCAGTTTGGAACATTTATAGATTTTCTAAGTATTTTCTTTATGTTCCTTCTTGTCTATGCATCCCTTATATTTTCAGCTTAAAAGGGTTTCTCAAAAAAATAAGAGGAAAAAAAAAGAGAAATGAGCTGTCTTATTCTCTTTCATCTATTAAAAATACACCATTTTCTTAGTGTATTAAAATGATTTAAGCTTTTGAAATTTTCAAGCTCCAAATGTTGTTAGTTTTTTCTGGCTACTTAATACTATTTAGACTATGGGATATTATCAAAGAAGAACATATTTGTTACCTACATATATTTACCCATCTAAGAAAAACCAAATGCATACACATACATAAATTTATATACATATATAAATTCATACGTAAAAGTAGATGAGTATTTTGTATCATGTGAGAACCTTAAAGCTCTCATCTTCTTGAGATTTAGTCTTTTAAGTATTATGCTTCATTGATTTGAGCCACTTCCTTGGCTTTGTGTTCTGTTCACAGACTGAAGATGCCATTTGGCTGAATTTTGATGATTATGTGGGAACACATTAGGCCCCCTATCTTGCTACCATTACATTTCCTCTGGCTACAGTTACAGGCATTTTTGTGTTCTTGGCCTTTTAAAACACTAGTTAGAATACTGCCTTTAGCAGACTTTCCATCTCCATCTCATTAGGATTAGGAACAGATACACTGTCAGTAATTTTTGTTTGTTTGTTTAGATCTTTTCCATTCCTCTTGAAATATAAACACTTACCTGTTTTTCCTACAGAGCTATCTGAAGCCACCTCTTCTAATGTATGGGTTAGAATATACTTCTAAGTCTTTATAGCACTGCTTTCCTTAGCAACAATAAATTCTAAAATTATATACTGACTTCTCTGAAGTTTCTACTTTACTGATCAATTTTCTCCTTAATGATCAGAATTAGACCACGAATAAGAGATGTTTCACTCTCCTTGCAACAAAACAAATGAGAACCTCAGTCACTGATTTATCATATGCAACAGGGGTATATGTGTATGTGCCCACACTGTTTACATATAACTATTCCCCATGAAGCTAAAGATAAAAAACACTCCTTTTGTTTGTCTCACCTCTCCCATTCCTTTTCTGTGAAAAGCCTTAATGCCTTTGAAGTGGTCTACTTAGTATAGCTTTGGTTTATCCCTAATCTGATTTTTAAAAATACATATAAACTAAATATTTTCCAAAAAAGAAATAATTCTACCAAAGGAGAGTTTAAGATTATCATTGTCAGAACAACTGAATTTCTGTTGAACAAATATTGAAATGAATAAATTTAGAAATTATACTTGTATGTATAAAAGAACTTTCAATACTTATCACACAAGAAGTATCCTAAGTCATTCTAAGTTTACTAATTATAGGCACCATTAAATGAAAATGTAAACAATTTTATGATAAAAATGAAATCTATACCACAAAATGGGTATCAAATGGACTGTAAAGCATATTTGTATCATGAGAGATAATATATAAAAAAGGCCCTACCTGAAATGATACCTTTAATATTTTCCATAGTACTATAATAAATTATGTACTAGTATAAATAGATGGCATAAAAATCTACATCACTATCTTCATATAGTATATAACTAAGGTTCAAAAAAACTATATAAACCAGTTTCTTAGAAGTTATCTGGGTGAAAGTATAATGGTTATTTGATGGTTGCTGAGAGATACAGAACTTGCCACCTGTATTCATGACTCTCACATGAATGGAAATGGTTGATAAACATGATGGATACTATAAAAGAGTCTATACAAAACTAAGTCTAAAAGAAGTCAAAGGAACTAATGAGAAGAGATGACAGTGATAGAGCAGCCAGGAAAAAGAGCTAAGGAGGCAGAGAAATGGGATACCAAATGCAAAGAACACTGTAATGATAACAAAAGAAGAAATGGGTGTTTGGTTAAAGGAAGCTCAGTTCAGTTCAAAAATCTTAATGTTCTCAGTTCAGTTCAGTCAGTCGCTCAGTCGTGTCCGACTCTTTGCGACCCCATGAATCACAGCATGCCAGGCCTCCCTGTGCATCACCAACTCGCGGAGTTCACTCAAACTCACGTCCATCGAGTCGGTGATACCATCCAGCCATCTCATCCTCTGTCGTCCCCTTCTCCTCCTGCCCCCAATCCCTCCCAGCATCAGAGTTCTCAGTCATGTCCGACTCTTTGCAACCCATTGAACTGCAGCACGCCAGGCCTCCCTGTCCATCACCAACTCGCGGAGTTCACTCAAACTCACGTCCATCGAGTCGGTGATACCATCCAGCCATCTCATCCTCTGTCGTCCCCTTCTCCTCCTGCCCCCAATCCCTCCCAGCATCAGAGTCTTTTCCAGGGAGTCAACTGTTTGGATGAGGTGGCCAAAGTACTGGAGTTTCAGCTTTTGCATCATTCCTTCCAAAGAAATCCCAGGGCTGATCTCCTTCAGAATGGACTGGTTGGATCTCCTTGCAGTCCAAGGAACTCTCAAGAGTCTTCTCCAACACCACAGTTCAAAAGCATCATTTCTTCAGCACTCAGCCTTCTTCACAGTCCAACTCTCACATCCATACATGACTACTGGAAAAACCATAGCCTTGACTAGATGGACCTTTGTTGGCATAGTAATGTCTCTGCTTTTGAATATGTTCTAGTCAAAAATAAAATAAAAAGGTTACATTACATAAACTGCTTGATCTTCTGCTATAAAAAAACCTCATTAGCTGTCTGGAGATTTAGAAGTAAACTTCAATATGCTTTCAAATATTAAAGAAAAAAAGAAAAAGGAAGGAAGGGAGAGGAAAACAGAGGAAATTTAAATATTTAGATATTGTATAACCTATCTTACTTGTGAATTCAGATTTATTAATCTGTTAATAGATTGAAAATACTTCACATTTTAAAAATGCTAAGAAAAGTTAATGCAAAAAGCTAATTAGAAAACACAATCAACAATTCTACACATTAAAAAATCTGAATTAAGAAGTTGATATGTCACAAGAAAAGTGGTCCAAACTAAATAGTAAGATTCAGTAAAGGATCTTAAGAGCTGAGGTCTGCTGGTGACAGTGGAGCTTGAAAGAGTTTATTCCAAGTCTCAATTTCTGAACTACTCCATGAATCTCTAACAAATAGTAGAAGAGCAATATATACATACTCTGATCACATTTAAATGGTAAAAATGAATAAAATAGGGAGTGAGAAAACCCAGAACAGGAAGGCAAAGCAGAACTGGTTAATCTGTATAAGGCAACTCCAGACTTAACTTAAAGAGTTGATAAGTTTCCCTACTTGTCATTCCCACTCTGCCGATATTCTTAAAACTCTATTTTTCAGAAGTCTCTTGGATTAACCAATATGCTCTAACTACCCATAAAAGACAGTACAGCTTATCCCCTAAGATACTTATATGCCCTCTTACTAAAATCTACTCCAAAGACCTCCTTGCTCATTCAATGTTAAAAAAAACTTGAAATACCATCAGGGTCCTTACACTTGTAAGGACTGTAAGGACTTGCAACTGAATAATCTTTGAGACCCACCATTTAAAGGCATGATCTCAATCAGAGCTTCATCAGGATTTCACCTTCCCTTTTCTCTAAGATCCAGTTGATAATGCAATCTACAGTCACCCAGGCTCTTGCTGGATTGTCATAGCTCCCAGTTAAAGAATAAATAAAGGCAGAAACTGAAATATACTATAAACATAACTTCTGGAATGGATGACTGTGAAAAGAAGACTGAGCTAGCTGACAGCAAAGGGACATTTCAACATTAAGATTCTAAAATGAAGAGACTGGTTGAGACTAGATACGTACCTTGTTTATACTTTAAATCTGAAAATGGGAATACATTTTTATCTGGTTGTAGCAAACTGCTTGGCAAATGACAAACAGCTTTCCCCCTTACCTGACCTCTGTTTACTGGTGCACATCACATACTCAAGTGAAGACACTTGCCCAGTAAAATGCTCACAATATCACTTTAAAAAAATTATAGAGGACAGGCCTAGACTGTGTATGCAATTTCAGAGCCAGAAAAAAGTGAATAGGAGCCAAGCAACAATCTGACAAATAGATCTATGTCTTGATCATAGCAATATGCAACATAGGGAAATGCATGCTTAAACCCCAGAGAAAAATAGTGTAAAGGAAAGAATATGTTTGATCTCTCAGGTAACAACCTCTAAACGTAGTGAACTCTTATGTGCATTGACAAAATAAGTCAATGGTGCAGATAATCCAACAGGCATGGCAATCAGAGATCTCATTCATTTGGTTTTGAAAGCAAGTATTCATCCATACCACTCACCTACAATGTGCCAGGCATTGTGTTACTGAAGTGTTGAGGGTCAGACTTGGTGAAGAATGTAACTTAAACATGTTAAAACCCAACATGGTAAGACTGCTAAAAAGTGATCTGTATAGTTCCATAAGGGCACACTGTCTCATTATTTCAAAGGGCATGCCCAGGGTACATGCAAGCTGAGCATCAGGGAGACAGATGACTGATGAGTTACAATAGTCAGAGGCAATAAATGAAACATATTACAAAAGTCACCTAATGCTAGTAAGGCTATAGAGGAAAGGGACACTCACACTGCTGTGAGGGATGTGAGTTGCTCAGACTTTTCTGGAAGGTACTATGGTAACAGTTATTAATAAAAATTGGACATATCTTTGGTTCTGCAATGCTCACTCTGGGAATTTATCTTACAGATGTAAAAGCATGAGTAAAAAAGGATATTTTATAGGGTGTTTACTGAAACATTTTCAATAGTAGAAAAAAAAAAAAAAAAAACAAACCTGCAAGCAACTGAAATATCCATTAGTGTATTAATGAAAGGTTAAATAAACTGTGGCATACCAATATTATAAAAATAAAAATTTCAAAGAATTGAACTTCCCTTGTGGTCCAGTGGTTAAGAATCCACCTGCCAATGCAGGGGACGCAGGATCTATCCCTGGTCCAGGAAGATTCCATATGCTGTGGGGTAACTAAGCCCATGCACTGCAACTAGAAGCCCTCCATTCGCTGCAACTAGAGAAAGCTTGCGTACAGCAATAAACACCAGGCAAAGTCAAAAATTAATGAATTAATTTTTAAAAAAGAATTGCTTTTGATCTGTAGCTTCTAAATCATGGTCATGCTTTACTATTGAGTACGAAACACAAGCGCCAGGGAAAGGTAAATATAATGATTCCACTTTTATTAAAAAAAAAAAATCCTCCTTCCAAAACACCTTATTTGTACATATCTATATATAAATATATATGATGTATGAGCATGGAAACGCTATGGGAGCTGTGGAAGCATAATTTTAGACTACTAGTATCGAGTGTGATTAGAGGATGGGGATAAGTGAGAGAGAACCACTCATACAGCAAAATCGGGGAGAAATGTTCACACTGTATAAACTAAAAAGAAAATACGTAGAACTCCAAAGTATTACACATTCCCTCACTTCACTCAGGTTTCTTTACAAATGGGACATCCGAAAGATCCTTCCAGAACTTCCTATTTAGTCACCACATCCTCACGCTGTCTCATTTTAGCCTCTTATCTTGCTTTATAGTTATTCATATACCTGAGTAGCATTATAGTACATATTCATTTATTTACTGTCTGTTTCCCAAGAAAATGCAAACTCTGTGAAGGTAGAAAGGGGGCTTTGTGTTGTTTACTACTATATTGCAAGGACTTAAAATCATTTCTGATACACAGACACCAGTAATAAATGTTTGCTGCATAAAGAGAGAATAAATTATATCTCATGGATTAAAAACTAAAAATACACATGAGCAGAAGCAAGAAGCTAAAACAGCAAATGAAGATACTGATTTGATTTCATGATGGAACTGAAAGCAACTTAAAGAAAAAGGTGACTTTTAATGAGCCGTAAATTAAATTACTTAGGCTCATATATTTTGGAATGTTAAATACCACAAATCCTCTAATCGGCAGACAGGGAGTGAAAAGAAGAAAGCGGGCCAAGTCTAGACTGAATGACTGACCGACAAGTGTATATGCCTGAGTAATGCTAGCAAGAAAATGCACAAATAAGAAAATTATTGTTCTGTACACCTGCAAAATCTATGCTGGACACAGTGGTACTTCTCTCATAAAATAGTATTGCTTTGGTTTGTAAAGTAATAATGCATAAGAAGTAAAAATGTATTTAAACGGCAGATTCTGATATTAACATAAAAGAGTAAAATAGTAGCAAGGATGTTGAAAAAAGCAAGCCTTCATAAACTCTTAGCAAAGTAAGCACACTCTTGTTATGTAATCTGAAGATGCTCTTTTAACACCTAAAGCAAATTCTGAAGCTCTGAAAAATGTTCATGTGCATATTCTAAGTACAAATGCCAGAAATGTACACTGTTCTTTTCAAATTAAAATAGTTTATGACATAGGTATAGTAGATGTTCTCAAATATAATTAAATATAATAAAACAAATGAAATAAGCTTCTATATTATTATTCTTTATATTCTTATTCTTTTAAATAATCTAGTATGTTAAAAAAGTAAAGTTTAAAAGTTACGTATATATTCTTTGGGTAACAATCTCACTTTAATATTTAGACTACATAATTTTAAACAAAATATTTTTTCACAGTAGGGATACTATATTTACATACAGTTATGAAATACTAATTTTCCAATAAAGCTATCTGAGGGCATCCTATTATGGTTAAAACATACACTGTCGACAGAGACAAAGAACTCTGCAGGAACAATGAACAAATTTTTAAGGTGTTTAGTTCACCTACAATTCATGAATCTTTTGAAATCGTGTACAATAAGAAATCCCTATAAAACAAACATTAAACAAGAGAATTAACTTTCTGTGAATTTTGCTCAAAAAAAAAAAAAAAAAAAACAAAACCAAAAACTTTGAAGTAAGAATGAAATAATCTCCTTGAAAAGGCAACTCGTTATCTGTGATTGTTACCTGCCTGTCTGTTCAAAAATTTTTTTAATATTTAAAATAATAAGTTGGTATTCTCAAAAAATGAATTGTATGTTACTTGCAAGAATATGGAATGATTTTTCAATCCCATAAAAAATAAGCTTGTAACTCTGTTCCTACAATACTTATCTTTTATCTTGAAAGGCTCTTATGAAAATAACCCACACAATAAAACCTTCTATAACTTTAAGAATACCTTATTTTTCCTGTTTAAATAGTAAAGATGAATAAAATGACTTTTAGGTATGTATTACATTTTCCACATATGACTAAACACATACTAAGATATCAAATGTAGACATATTTAGTTAAAATCAATTAAACTGAGAAGTCCTTCCCTTCTGGCTGTCCATATTTTTCTTTAATCCTGGTCAGTGTAAACCCTTATTACCAGTAATTTGCCACTATAATGCTGAGGAAAAATGCTAGCCTCACAATTTTTGTCATTTCTCCCCCCCTCTTCCCCTGCAGGCTGCTACTGTTGATGGCCTTTATGGAAATATAAATTCAATCAGCAGCTGCAAATTTCATGAGACGTCCATCTTCATGCTGAATTTCTAACCGAGTGTCAAAACAATCTGTGGATTTCTCCCTGATGAAACACACATTGAATTGTAAATTTCTGCAATTTCCTCATGTTTGAATTTCAGCTGCAACAAAATAGTGCTAGCCCAGATACACTGCCTACCAGGCTGAAACAAGTAATTTTTCTCTTCTTATCCCTGCATGCTTGTTAAACAGTTAAATATTTTTAAAAGCCATGAGACAAAATATTTCCTCCCAAATTAAACAATTAAATTTCCTATACAATTAAAAGAAAATGAGGATATACAAATCATTAATATATTTTGTATGTTTCAAAAAGTTTTTTTTTCCCCTTCAAGAGATTTACTTGTTCTATACGGTTGCTTTTCATTCTTTCTTTCTTTTGAATTTGGTGGTGAAAAATCCTACCAACTTTCATAAAATTAGTACTTCTTATAGAACTTACAGTACAATGTCAAGATAGTACATAAATGAAATGTAGTCACAAAATAATGACTTCAAGTTTAATGAGGTATATTTTCATTCAACATTTCAACTTAAATATTGTCAAGAGTAAAAATATTAAAACAAAGAATTATACCAGCTAAAGTAGGCATTCTATTTTTTGGTCACACTGTATGGTATGCAGGATCTTAGTTCCCTGACCAGGGACAGAATCTGCTTCCCCTTCAGTGGAAGCGTGGAGTCTTAACCACGGGACTGCCAGGGAAGTTCCAAGGCTTTCTTCTTAACACATACTTATAATGAGTTAATTTTTTCACCAAAGAACCATTTACAACTGAGTAGCTAAAAAGAACTGCTTTTAAGTAACATACTATTAAGGAACCTATTTTATTTTACAAATAAATAAGCAAAAATATTATGTGCTTAAAAAAGATATCTTAAGAAATCCATTAAGTGGCTCATTCCAATATAGCAACTTCTTATTGGTATATAAATGTCTTTCATTAATGTCACTAACAAAATAATTCATAGCCCTAGAGTGGGAAGGTCACAAGTTACATGTGAATGAGTTTATAGTCAATAAAATACATGTCTACTAGAAAATACCCAAAAAATGTACAAAATAAAATAAAAATTCAACAAGACACTGCAGTAAGCAAATCTTTTTATGGGGGAGGGGCGGTCTGTAAAACAGGTTCTAAAACAGCAATCATTCATCCTTTCAACAAATATTTACTGAATATCTCTTATTGGCAGGTAATTTTTACCAGGCCATGGGGACAAAAATATGCGCAGAACACAATCTTTTACCCTCAAGAAGTTAGTCAAGTTGAGAAGAAAATCATTTATTAAAACATAGTGAAATAAGTGCTTTATACTGGTACATTAAAAAAAGTATTTTGACTGCATGCATACGAAATCTCAGTTCATGTCCCCTGCAGTTGAAGAAAGTCTTAACCACTGAACCACCAGGCAAGTCCCTCAAGTGGTACATTAGGGGAGGAAAGTGAAAGTGAAAGCCACTCAGTCCTGTCCGACTCTTTGCGACCCCATGGACTGTACAGTCCATGGAATTTTTCAGGCCAGAATAGTGGAGCAGGTAGTCTTTCCCTTCTCCAGGGGGTCTTCCCACCTCAGGAAATCAAATCCAGGTCTCCTGCACTGCAGGCGGATTCTTTACCAGCCGAGCCACAAGGAAAGCCCACATTAAGGGAGGGAAATTTAGGAAAGCACTAAGGGGACAACTATTTCATGAGCAGTTATGGAAGCTTTCAGAAACAGTTATAGTTTCTAAGGACATATAGGAGTCAGTCAAGAAAGAAAAAGAAGGAAGACACGTTCCAGCCAGAAGAAAGACACGTTCCAGCCAGAAGGCAGAATATAATACAAAAAAACATGGAAGCATGAAATAGCATGGTGCCTTTGGAAAACTGTTAGTAATTGGAGACAGAGAACAGGGTTGATATGTGATATGCCGGAGTAGAGTTGGCTGGGATATGGTCATGAAGAGCTAAGAATGCCATTAAAAATATTTATTTAAACGTTATACAGAAGGCAGTGGGGGTTCTCGGAAGGATGTAAACAGAGGTAAAATAATAATGAATGATATTTTTCAATGGGATATAAAAGTTAAAGTATAATGATTAAGAATACAGACTCCTGGTCAAATTCAGCGCTGCTATTTTCAGGTCATAGTTTTGGGCAAGTTACTATTTCTGTGACTCAATTACCTCATCAGTAAAACGGTAACAATCATACTACATGGCATAAGATTAGCATGAATTTCTAAGTGCCTTCTATTTATATACTTGAAGCTATTTTATTATCATCATCATTTTATAGGTTGGTAGGGTCTTTAAGTCTAACTCTAATAGGACAAGAGTCCTAAAGCATATAATTTAACTAAATCATCTAGAACACTCTGTTTGACACAAACTACACATCAACTTATCTCCACTTAGAAAACATTTATTGAACATTTATGTACAGATATGTGCAAAAAATAAAGTCTAAAAAAAACTCTCTAAAAGAGGAAAAGTTTAAGTAATTTTAAAATAACTTTAAAAAAATATATTAATATAGAAAATCAATCAATACTCTTAAAACATAAAGACACTAAGAAATAAATAGACAAGAAGAAACTATAAAATTGAAAGCTGGGTCTTCAAAGAATTATAGACAAGTTTTTATTAATTAATCAAGTTTTAAATGAGATGATAGAAACAGTATTAAATATATAAAGTGAAGTGAAGTCGCTCAGTCGTGTTCAACTCTTTGCAACCCCATGGACGGTAGCCTATCAGGCTCCTCCGTCCATAGGATTTTCCAGGCAAGGGTGCAGGAGTGGATTGCCATTTCCTTCTCCAGGGGATCTTCCCGACCCAGGAATCGAACCCAGGTCTTCCGCATTGCAGGCAGACACTTTACCATCTGAGCCACCAGGGAAGCCCTATTAAATGTATAAAAATATATGCAAAAGCACAAGAAGACATTATACACAACTTTATGCCAATATATTTGGAAAGTCAAATTAAACAGTTTTCAAAACTGTATCAATTATAAAAATGGATCAAAGAAGAATTGGAAAAATTAAATAGAACCTGCAACTATGAAAGAAATTGCAAGTGCAAGTGAAATCACTCAGTCATGTCCGATTCTTTGTGACTCCATAGACTATAACCCATCCAGCTCCTCTGTCCATGGGATTCTCCAGGCAAGAATACTAGAGTGGGTTTCCATTTCCTTCTCCGGGGGATCTTCCCAATGCAGGGATCAAACTCATGTCTCCCGCATTGCAGGCAGAAGCTTTACCCTCTGAGCCATCATGGAAGCCAAAAGAAATTGAACTCATTGCCAAAAATCTTCCTGTAAAAAACACCACTGAGTTCAGAAAGTCTAACAGGTATATTTTCTAGGCCACACAGGCCTAGGTCACCCTTCTTCACACAATCTATTCCAAAGAATAGAGAAAGAAGAAACATGCCTCAGTTCTTTTCAAGAAGCTAGCATAATCTGATACCAAAAGCATAGGAGATCAGTACAAAAAAAGGGAAAATAAACCTGATCTCATTTATAATAGTATATGCAAAAATCATTTATTTAAAAAATACATATGTATACATATCTCAGCTGGACAAATTTTTCTAAAAAGTGTATTTCATTCAGCGCTATGAAATGTTTTGTAGCAGAAGAGATTTTCAGGGTTTAGTCTATCTTGTCACTGGAAAAAGAAGTCTTAAAAAGATATTTTAAAGTTATTCTTAATCTGTTATAAACTTACTGAAGTAATCTGCACTTTTAAAAGACTATTTCTCTATACTCTACTTGTGAAGAAGGAAAAGGCTGTAGTTTATTTTTTTGTTTTTGGCTGGTAGTTTAAAATGAACCATCAACCATCCATGAAAAGGAAAAGGGACAAAAAAAGAAGAGTAAGTTACAGCAGGGGAAGAAGTAGAGGCAGGCCAAGTAAAGGGAAGGAAGAGGAAAAGGAAAAGAGGAGGAAGGTGGAAAAGTAGATAATAATTATACAGCAGGTATCCTGTGCCAGAAATTCTCTTAAACACAAATGTATTTATACCCCCAAACTCCAAAATAACACTGAAATGATATGTACTATTATTATTCCCATCATACAGAGAAAAAAATAAGTGAAAAATTGCAATCATTCTAATTTTCTTTGTTGGGTTAAGGTACTCAGTGGACATAGAAGCAGCACTGGAAAATAAATCTCTATGAATGCAAGGTAACATTTAATCAATTATCCTTTCCATCTTAAAGATTATCTATTATAATCTCTTAGTGTGTACAGATACTTTATTTGGACAGTTTTCCTAGTGATAAACTAAAAAGATCTTCACAGCATATTACTCAAAGTATTCTAACAGTACCATCATGACACATGGAATAGCATGATTAAACTCAACAGATGAACAGCACAAAGGCTGCAAAACTTCCCTCTATCATTTTTATTTTACTTGTTCCAAGTAAGTAAAAGTCTTCAAGTATGCAAAAAAGGCATTGGAAATCATGTCAGTGATTCCAAAGCCTGGCTGATGATTGCTACCACCAAAGGAGGTATCTAAAATACCAAGTTATTTAAACCCATGGAATCAGGATCTCTAGTATATGACTCATGTTTTTGCTGTCTTTGTTTTTAAAATCTCTGCTACTTTGATCAATCACTTATGGAACTTCTAATATAAATGTTGTTGAGGATATTAAAATTTAAGAAAACCATAAGCTAGCTTTTTGTCATAAATGCGTAAATACATGTCACATTCTGGGTAGTAACTTATATTGGATGAATAAAAGTATATTTTATTATTATTTATGCAGCTTAAATTTAAAGCACTTTGTTAAATCCTAATTTGTTAATTAAAAAATTAACAAAGTTTGATGAATTGAAACCAGCAATATGCTGGCAAATACTTAACACCCACTCTGGGTGTAATTTCATGAATGCTGACTGGACTACAGATTTTAATATTGAAAGAATATTTCCTCAATTTTTATACAATTCATAACATAATGACTATGCAACATTTCTTCTATTACCTTAAGTGCCAACAATCAACAAAACAATACATCAAGCTCTGATTTGTAGCATCTGCTAATTCTGTGCTATAAATTCCCTACCATGGCCGAGTTCAAGCTACTAACACAATGTTGCTGAACCCGGAGTTTATAGAGATGTACAGTAGCTTACCCTTATGCAGTATTTCTACCATAAAGACACAATAGGCATAAATTACCTCAAGAGAACAGATTATAGTAAAAACAACAGTCAACTAATTATAAAGGAATGAATTTTAAGTATTTATTATCTCTGTTTTTAATATGTTAACAATGTAAGTATATGGTTACACAATTTAATTTTTAATAATGTCTGTGTTGAATAAGCAGCATAGGAAATTCTTGAAAAGTTAACAATTAGCTCTTATAAGACAGTGCAAGCTGACCCTGAAACACTTGCAACTACTACTGCTGTTTCTGAAATTTCAAATAAAATCACACACTCTATTTTAGTACAAAAATTCTGCAGTTATTGGATTTAGCAAAAGTCAATTTATAACAAGTTACCAGTATGCCCAAAGAAAACCCAAATCAATAAATAACCTATTTGATTACACTGTAGTTCAAAATTTCTACAAAGATTTTTAATTTAGATTATAAGTTTATACAGAAAAGACCCTAATGTATAATTTTGAGTATGTGGTTTTTATTTTGCTCTTATATAAACTGTCAACATAACATTAATACGTTTTTTAAACATATCAACATGGTTCCAAATAGGAAAAGGAGTACGTCAAGGCTGTATATTGTCACCCTGCTTATTTAACTTCTATGCAGAGTACATCATGAGAAACGCTGGGCTAGAAAAAGCACAAGCTGGAATCAAGATTGCTGGGAGAAATATCAATAACCTCAGATATGCAGATGACACCACCCTTATGGCAGAAAGTGAAGAGGAACTAAAAAGCCTCTTGATGAAAGTGAAAGTGGAGAGTGAAAAAGTTGGCTTAAAGCTCAACATTCAGAAAACGAAGATCATGGCATCCTGTCCCATCACTTCATGGGAAATAGAGGGGGAAACAGTGGAAACAATGTCAGACTTTATTTTGGGGGGCTCCAAAATCACTGCAGATGGTGACTGCAGCCATGAAATTAAAAGAAGCTTACTCCTTGGAAGGAAAGTTATGACCAACCTAGATATAGTGAAAAAGTTGGCTTAAAGCTCAACATTCAGAAAACTAAGATCATGGCATCTGGTCCCATCACTTCATGGCAAATAGATGGGGAAACAGTGGAAACAGTGTCAGACTTTATTTTTGGGGGCTCCAAAATCACTGCAGATGGTGATTGCAGCCATGAAATTAAAAAACACTTACTCCTTGGAAGGAAAGTTACGACCAACCTAGACAGCATATTCAGAAGCAGAGACATTACTTTGCCAACAAAGGTCCGTCTAGTCAAGACTATGGTTTTTCCAGTAGTCATGTATGGATGCGGGAGTTGAACTGTGAAGAAAGCTGAGCACTGAAGAATTGATGCTTTTGAACTGTGGTGTTGGAGAAGACTCTTGAGAGTCCCTTGGACTGCAAGAAGATCCAACCAGTCCATTGTGAAGGAGATCAGTCCTGGGATTTCTTTGGAAGGAATGATGCTAAAGCTGAAACTCCAGTCCTTTGGCCACCTCATGCGAAGAGTTGACTCATTGGAAAAGACTCTGATGCTGGGAGGGGTTGGGGGCAGGAGGAGAAGGGGACGACAGAGGATGAGATGGCTGGATGGCATCACCGACTGCATGGATAAGAGTTTGGGTGAACTCCGAGAGATGGTGATGGACAGGGAGGCCTGGCGTGCTGCAGTTCATGGGGTCACAAAGAGTCGGACACGACTGAGCGACTGAACTAAACTGAACTGATTTTGTTTGATGTAACTTCTTTTTTTCTGCTCCATTTTATTCCTCACTAGAGCAAGTAAAGATGAGCAGTTAGAGAGAAAAGGTTTTTGAAAAAGAAGAACACTAACCAATTAGCTGTTGAAATCTTAAATAGGCTATAAAACTCTTGGCTTGTGGAGACCCAATTTTCATGGTGTCTTAAGATGAAGAACTACATTGTATGTTTATAAAACTCTCTGGGTGATGAGTTTGATGATACACCATCAACCTTGCCTTTATTTAGAGTTTAGAGGGAAATGTTCATCAGAAATTCTTCTGATTGGATCCCATTGTCAGTTTTTTATTCACTCTTATTTTCTACCTCTATCTAAGTAGCTATAGGCAATACAGAAGGGGATAAATCCTTGAATCACCTTATCTTCTCTAGACTCTGTTTAATCGTATGCTTCTAACTAACAATTACTAAATAACTACCAGGAAGTCAGATAAGGTTAATGCCACATTCTAAGAACTTCTTGGCAGTACCACTTTACCCTTTTAGTCATTTCATCAATCTGTAACTCAATCATTCTACATTTTCTGAATGAATCTGCCCATATAACTGATTAGAAACAAAGAGACCCAAATTAATGCATCTGATAAGAAGTGTGTTGGCATGATCTTTAAAAAAAAAATCTGAATGAAAACTAATCTCATCAGTTTGGAGGTAAAGATGGCAGACTTAGCTACTTTATATATATATACATATGCATGGTGTATAATAGTCTAAGATGAGTGAGTGAGGTACTATGGTAAGGAATACATTATATCCATCTGCAGTTCGTCTCTCCGTCTGAAAAGGATATCACGTGCATGGCTTCCATACGAGATAACCTAACCAGTACCAGATTGACCTGACCAACCCCCACTGGTAATGATATTTAGTTTTCCTACTTAGTAGGGAGTATGTTTTTAATTGACTACACTTTTAAAAGCTTCTACAGGATCAGTTATATCATTTTCAGTATCATGGCTATGAAAAAAAATTTTTTTTAAAGCTCCTTTTTGGAAAATCTTAGCATTTCTTATTCTGCTTCTATTGTCAGAATCTGAGTTTGACATTTCAGAAGAGCTACAAAAAACTATACCCACCCTGTGCATTTTTCCCTTTTCCTTTTCCCATTTATCTATATAATCACACATCTGCATATAATCCATCAAAAAGATTATCAAATGTAACCCTGGGAAAAGCCAGAGCAAGTGTAATTTCACAAATATTTACAGGCTTTGTCTGAGGCTTTGCATATGGACATTTACCATTTTCATTTGTGCCAAGTTTTGGTTATATCTGGATGATGAGATTCTAAAAGAAGAATGAGAGAAATACAGGTTCTAACAGAGTGTGCTACTCACTTGAGACATGATCTTATACAGAGGACATCTTGAATCCCAGTTGCTACTTCTATAAATGTTGAAGTGAGATAACTATGCCAGGTAATCCTCCAAGCTCCTTTCATCAGCAGTAGCCTAAGACTCCAGTGATAAATTTATTTTTGCTGTCACCAATCACCATGCAATTATATGCATGTTTAACAAACAAGTCAAGACAGAAGCACGGTTTCATGGCGCCATGCTTTCCCTTGTGCTGCTGGTGTCCCTGTGTAATTTCCAAGTGTAGCTTGTCAACCAAGGAGGGATCCTTAAACGACATCTCACACTTTGCTCTTTGAGGTTCTTGAGTTCATCCTTTTACTTCCCCTCTGCCTCCATTTCATAATCTCTACAATAGCCAGGTGGCCTAGTCTAAATCACGTAGGGTTAATTAGTCACTGTTTATTTGTAAGCCTCAGTCATCTCTGCTTCTAACATCTGCTTCTTGTATTCAGTGTTTAGCATCAATCACTGTTCACTGTTGCCTCTGATGAGGTAGATTGGTCATCAGAGCAAGGTTCAGGCAAATTTTAAGGCAGTTTTCTTCACGTTGGCACACTAAACAAATATTTGCTGAAAAATGACTGAATTTGGTTAGAGAGAATTTAGAGGCTCATGTCAAGTCCATGGCTTCTACTAAATTTTGTATTAAATTTTATCTGTTAATGTTATTTGCAATCATTGCACGGATGTAATAGTGGTAAAGAAAGACAGTACCAAGTTTTACAGAGTTCTTTTAGTATTAGCTGCAACGAATGACTGCCTAATAGCTGGACCCTAATTTTTGTGTATTAATTTTGTAACCTGTAACTCTACCAGACTCAGTGATAAGCTCTAGTAGTTTTCTGGTAGCATCATTAAGATTTTCTATGTATAGTATCATGTGATCTACAAACAGGAACAGTTTAACTTCTTCTTTTCCAATTTGGATTCCCTTTACCTCTTTTTCTTCTCTGATTGCTGTGGCTAGGACTTCCAAAACTACTTTGAATAAACGTGGTGAGAGTGGACATGCTTGCCTTGTTCCTGATCTTAGAGTAAATGCTTTCAGTTTTGCACCATTGAGAACGGTGTTAGCTGTAGGGTTGTAATTTATAGCCTTTATTATGTGAGGCATGTTCCCTCTATGAGCTGGGCCCTCATTTCTACCTTGGCATCCTATTAGGAAAGAAAACTGTAAGACTGATGCTGAAGAGATTCTTATCTTGGGAAACAAACAGATCTTACCCCTCTCCAAAGAGCTTTTGAGGGCCTATGGGCTTCCCTAGTGGCTCAGAGGTTAAAGCATCTGCCTCCAATATGGAAGGCCAGGGTTCGATCCCTGGGTTGGGAAGATCCCCTGGAGAAGGAAATGGCAATCCACTCCAGTGTTCTTGCCTGGAAAATTCCATGGACTGAGGAGCCTGGTAGGCTATAGTTCATGGGGTTGCAAAGAGTCAGACATGACTGAGCCACTTCACCTCGAGGCATCTTGGCTGCACATTGTACAGGCGAGGGTCTTGACCAATTTCCCAAGTGTGGTTTAGTTAAGGTGTCTTCCAAGAGGAACATGTAAAGATGATCCTCAAGAAATTTTAGTCCTGTCTATCATAAATATGACTCAGAATGGCAGTCCAAAGATTTGTGTCTACTCCCAACAAAAATGGGGTTGGAATCCTTCTAAAAGGAGAAATCAGGAGAGAGAATAAATACTAAATGTATTTCTAACACTACAAAGATGGTTTAAATTGATAACAATATCTGCCATTTCAATTTCAGACAATAGCTGAAAATATTTTCAGGTACTCCACCCATTACTCTTAAGTAAAAGCCATTTTATCAAACACTGATGGACTTATTATTTGTTCTATGTCTTGAGATATTAGAAAGAAGCTTGAACTCCAAAGAATCAGGTCTGAACTAGCAGCTGATAGTGATTCCATGCTGCTTTCCAGAGAGGTTCAGCCACGGCTCAGGAATTCAAACACAAGTGGAAGTAGGAACTCGGCTTGTCTCAACATCAATAAACTTGTCTTTATAATGAAAGACAAGACTTGTTTGCCAGACCTAGAAGAAAAACATATCTGTTTTGTGTATTGCAGAAAACTGGTCCATGGATAGTGTCATGAAATGAAAGCAGAGGCCTTTCATGCCAGAAAGAAAGGTCTAATGAGACCCGAGGTTGCTGGCTGTGTGAGGGTCGCCTGATCTTAGCAAATGCTCTCAGATGCTGCCTTCAAAAGATTAACTGTTTTTTATCCACCACCAATTGTCCCTTTTTAGCTAGTCCTGAAATCTATTTAAATTTTGCTAGTCACATTTCTGGGTTTGATACCAAATCAAGACAGGCTGATTGATGCTAATTTGGAACTTACACAAAGCAGGAAGAGTGCATACCTTTTCCATGTGATTTTTTTATAGGGAAAAAAAAAATCTTAACCTGGCTTTGTTCACTTATAAGTGAAATCTTGAGGCTTATTTATTTATGTTTGTCAGTTCCTTAAAGAGAAAGGAAGAGCAAGGGGAGAGATAGAAGCTGATTGCCTTTGCAGTGTGAGTTTTATTAAACTATTCTAAAATGGAGCAAAATGATTTGTTTCAAAAAACCAAAATGATAATGTCCCTAAATTCTCTTGGTAAGCTTGGTTGGCTGGGTATAAGAGAAAATAATTTAATTAGGAAAAGGAACCAGGAAATTGCATTAATTTAGTGATTTAAGTATGAAAATGAAGGTTAAAAAAAAACAAAGTGCATCAGCCAGATGCATTTTTTTATTCATGAAAAACACCATTTTCTTGTTTTTCCTTTTGGCATTCCGAAGAGCTCACATGAGCTGAGTAGGGAGATCTGATCTCATTAGAAGCAAGAGCTTGAGCCAGGTAACCACGGTGAGCTTATTCTTTCTCCCCTCTTGTTTGAGACAGCCTCTACTTTAAAATTCAACTATGATGTGTTTCACCTCTTTCATTAGAAGCATGAAAAGCAGACATCAGATCCCCGAACTCAAGAGAGCAATCACTTGTATGTCCCAGCGAGTGGCATAAGTTATTTCAGTTGGCTAGGACCACACAGTGTAATGGTTAGAGCACAGTCTTGGGGAGCATAACAAATCCCAAATTAAATTCTGACTCAGTCACTACCCTCTGGTTGAACTTGGGGAAAATGTGTGCAGTCACCTAATGGAAGTAATAAGTCTCATCTCAGAAGGCCGTTGGAGGATTAAATCAAGACCGATTTGGTCACTTGTGAGCTGTTACATGGTACCTGGTACATATGCTAGGCTCCAAGTTTGGTGATGCTAGTGGGATGTGTATTGTTTTATGTCATTTTAGACAGGAGAAAGTCAGAGATGCTATTCTAATCCTTGTTTCCATCTTACCAGTATATAAATTGAATGCTTCTCTTCCAGTCCAGAAGTTTTGCTCCCTTAGTCAAGAAAAAAGAAAAAAAAAATAGAACTGTTATTAGAGGTGCCCAGGAAAAGTAACAAGAATATAGTAAATGTACTAATGATTGAAATAAGAAGAATCAAAACAGGAATAATCAAAGTTTTTCCTTTGTCCTAATTTAATGAAAAATACCAGAGGCAGATTTCTCTTGAAGACAAAGATACCCAAGTTTCTCACTTCCTAAACACTTTCTAAGCAACATTTACTTTCGGGCTGAATTTTGTTTTTCCTCAGAATCATCAGCTTTGAGCTACATAAGACCCAGATTCACTCTTGTGAAAGCTGTTTCTAGTTACATTTCCTCATATTCCTTTTGCTCCTCTTCCATACTAAACTGTTGATTTAAATTTTGAATGTGAAATTTGGAATCTGATGTGCAAAACAAACAAAAGAAAGTGATCATCTGATTAACTGGCGAAACTCTCACACTCCCAAAGCGCTGACATATGCTCGCTCAGCAATAGAACAATACATCACATTTGGGTATTGCTTGCTTAGTTATAAAATATCATTTTATAACATTTTAATTGAAAAACAGCATATACATAAAAATGTAGGCAAACCATAAATAAATAGCTAGGTGGATTATTAAAAACTGAAGGCATTCTTGCAACAACTACCCATGTCTAATTAAATAAACAGCATTACCAACTTCCCAGAAAGCCCCCTTATACTTTGTTATATGCTTATTTCCTCCATTATTTTTTAACCTAGAAAATTCAACCTTCAAAGAAATAAAATAATACAATCAACACAGAACACATTTCAACTAGATTCATCAACCATTAACATGTAGCCATATTCCCTTGTTCCTACAACCTCCTTCCCATCGTCCTTCTTGTTTAACCATTTAAGAAGCATTGAGGTGAAGTCGCTCAGTCGTGTCCGACTCTTTGCGACCCCGTGGACTGTAACCTACTAGGTCTCTCTGTCCATGGGATTCTCCAGGCAAGAATACTGGAGTGGATTGCCATTTCCTTCTCCAGGGGATCTTCCAATTCTTAACCCTAAAAATTTCATTTTTTCCTAAAAGAACATTTTCCTACATAACCACACTACCGTTATCACAATAAGTTAAATATTGATTCAGGGACATCTAATATCTAGTCCCATTCAAATTTCCCAATGTCCCCCAAATTTCCTTTTTAATTTTTTCTCCAACACGGTGGAGTCAGTGTTTCTATATTACTATTCTTCATGTTTATTTGGTCTTTCTCACTCTATAACAATCTCAACATGGTTTCACTTTAGAATATTGAAAACTCAGAATACCTAACAGAGTGTCTTATAGTGCATTTTCAAAGTGGATCTTCTGACTTTGGGCTTCTCTGATACCTTACCTGGTAAAGAAAACACCTGCAATGGAAGAGACCCTGGTTCCATTCCTGGATTGGGAATATCCCCTAGAGAAGGGATAGGGGACCCACTCCAGTATTGTTGGGCTTCCCCTGTGGCTCAGCTGGTAAAGAATCTGCCTGCAATGAGGGAGACCTGGGTTCAATCCCTGGGTTGGGAAGACCCCTGGAGAAGGGAAAGGCTACCTACTCCAGTATTCTGGCCTGGAGAATTCTATGGACTGTATAGTCCATGGGGTCGCAAAGAGTCGGACAAAACTGAGCAACTTTCACTTCACTTCTGACTTCGTTGTCATTCGTATGTATTATGTTTACTCCTAAGAGTGGTGACCTCAGATGTCCCAGGTAAGAACAGCTACTTAGTTATGGAAACCGTAAAATCAAAATTCAGGACTTCTTGTTCAAAAAGCAGGGGGAAATGCCCTTTAAGAAAATAAAATATAAACTTCTATCTTTAAAAATATTTTATTACTATGAAATCTAATAAGGATAGCAGTAATACATAAGAAATAACATAAACTTGTAAATTGTAAAAAAAAAAAAAAAATGGGGGGACTTCCCTGGTGGTACCCCTGCCGACGCAGAGGATCTGGGTTTGATTCCCTGGTCTGGGAAGATTCCACATGTTGCAGAACAGCTAAGCCTGTACAACAACTACTGAGCCCACACTCTAAAATCCACGAGCTGCAACTCTGGAGCCCATGTGCTGCAACTACTGAGCTTGTGTGCCACAACTGCTGAAAGCTGCACACCCTAGAGAACATACGCTGAAACTCCTGAGCCCGCACGCTTGCGGCCTAAGCTCCACAAAAGGAAAAGCCACCGCAGGGTGAAGCCCGTGCACTGCAACAAAGAGCATCCCCTGTTCGCTGCAACTCGAGAAAGCCCACACAAAGCAACAGAGACCCAGCGCAGCCAAAAATAAATAGCATCTAAATAAATACATAAAATTTTTAAAATAAATAAATTTTGGTGTCATATTTTTATATAATAAATAGTAATACTAATAATTTTTAAAGCCAATACTTTATGGTATCTTGATGGATCATGGAATTTTTCTGGCTCTTTTTTGCCTGTTTATTTATTAGATCAAATTTATACTTTTAGCAACTTTATTCTCAATCAATAAAATTGAAAGCAACCATTTTTGGCAAATAAAATATAGCAGATTTTAAAAATAATTTTTGACTTTGAAAAGGACTTTATGCTGATACAACTATTATTACAGCTGTTAAGAGTACTTCATATGCTTCACAATATTGGGATAAATTTTTAACAAGGTATTTTGAAAGACAAAATTTTAAAATATCTAGATTGATGATTCTTGAGAAACAGTTCTTGTAAAAAGATTTAATTCTTCATACACACCCATTCTGTGGATTTGCCTGAATCCTCTTGCCATTTGCCTGAATTTAATTTTAAGTATAAATTTATACAATGGCAGCCTCTTGATGAAAGTGAAAGAGGAGAGTGAAAAAGTTGGCTTAAAGCTCAACATTCAGAAAACGAAGATCATGGCATCTGGTCCCATCACCTCATGGGAAATAGATGGGGAAACAGTGGAAACAGTGCCAGACTTTATTTTTTNTTATGGCAGAAAGTGAAGAGGAACTAAAGAGCCTCTTGATGAAAGTGAAAGAGGAGAGCGAAAAAGTTGGCTTAAAGCTCAACATTCAGAAAATGAAGATCATGGCATCCGGTCTCATCACTTCATGGGAAATAGATGGGGAAACAGTGGAAACAGTGTCAGACTTTATTTTGGGGGGCTCCAAAATCACTGCTGATGGTGACTGCAGCCATGAAATTAAAAGACGCTTACTCCTTGGAAGGAAAGTTATGACCAACCTAGATAGTATATTCAAAAGCAGAGACATTACTTTGCCAACAAAGGTCCATCTAGTCAAGGCTATGGTTTTTCCAGTAGTCATGTATGGATGTGAGAGTTGGACTGTGAAGAAAGCTGAGCACCAAATAATTGATGCTTTTGAACTGTGGTGTTGGAGAAGACTCTTGGGAGTCCCTTGGACTGCAAGGAGATCCAACCAGTCTATCCTAAATAAGATCAGTCCTGGGTGTTCATTGGAAGAACTGATGCTAAATTGAAACTCCAATACTTTGGCCACCTCATGCAAAGAGTTGACTCATCGGAAAAGACTCTGATGCTGGGAGGGATTGGGGGCAGGAGGAGAAGGGGATGACAGAGGATGAGATGGGTGGATGGCATCACTGACTCGATAGACACGAGTCTGAGTGAACTCTGGGAGTTGGTGATGGACAGGGAGGCCTAGTGTACTGCAATTCATGGGGTCGCAGAGTCGGACATGACTGAACGACTGAACTGAACTGAACTGAAACACTTTCAGTTTTCTTTCTGCAGTGTTGTCTCAGTGCTGTGGCCTCTCTTTATGTAACAGGCTTCTGTTTCTAGGACAAACATTCAACAATTTCCCTTAGTCAATTTCAAGAGCTCAGCGGTATCACCTAAATATGGAGCTCTAAACCAGTCTCCCCAGGCTAAAATTAATCACAAATCCCAAAAAAAAGCATTTTTAAAGACACTCGCAGCATGAGTCTAAAAGTAGCTCTTTGGATGACTCTAAAAATACATAATACTCAGCTATATGTATTGATTCCTATTCTTGCCTACAGGCTCAGTTTCTTCATGGATGTGTGTATGGTCAGCCCACTCAAGATGTCTATTATCTTGTTTTCTGTCCATCCACCCCTGCTCAACCAGGACCTGCTTCACTCTTACATGAATATCCAGTTCTCGTAATTACAGGGCTTAATCAGAACTGCCTATGGTGCTTTCCCCACCCCAACTTCTGGTTTCCCTGGTAACTGATGAGCCAACCTAATGTCAATTCTCCCTGTAAACCATAGCCTCCTTTTCTTCCAAGTAACAAGATTGTTCCTGCATCCTGCCTGCTCTTTGCCAAACATCATCACTCCAGGATTTTTGTTTCTGACTCGTAAGAATCCTTATCCAAAAAGTCTTTGGTGTCTCTGTCACTGCTTCTGGGTTCTTTCTTTGGTTTTGCTGCTGGGCAATTACAAGCCTGCAGAGCTGAGGGGTGCAGCCCAATAATGTTACTTTACATATGTGGAAAGTTTGCTGTATAAAATGATATGGAATTTAGACCCAGCTTGTTATAGTCAGCTCTCCAACTTGCCCAAGGAATTTTTAAGACCCATTTATGAGACTAGAACTTAATAGGCAACAGTTGTACCAAAGTTTTCTTTAGCCACTGCCACATTAGAAGTTATCATTCATGTAAGGGTATGTAGAAAGCAGACAAGTCTTGCCATCTGAATGTCCTTCTTAGACAACTTACAGTTTGACCAAGAAATAGAAATGATCAACCAATAGAAGGGTAATTTATTTAATCTGTTCATCTCTCTTATGTTTTATACATTGCTGAATAGCAAACTTCAGGTGGACGTATCAAAAAAATGAAGCTTTATAAGCCAATGGCTTAAAATTCTTCAATGCATCTTTATATTTTCCCTTTTGCTTTGTATGTACACTTGTTTCAATTTATGACTATCAGCACATGATGCAAAAAAAAGCATACACTGTTAAAATCACTGACTTTATGACATCTTTTCTCTCCAATTTTCTATATGAAGTAAGTGAATCAAAGACTTTTTTTCTTTCATCCTGTTGTTTTTACTCTAAAAGCCACTCAGGTCTTCAGAAGAAGAAATAGTAAGTACTGCTGCTGCTGCTGCTGCTAAGTCGCTTCAGTCGTGTCCGACTCTGTGCGACCCCATAGACGGCAGCCCAACAGGCTCCCCCGTCCCTGGGATTCTCCAGGCAAGAACACTGGAGTGGGTTGCCATTTCCTTCTCCATTGTGTGAAAGCGAAAAGTGAAAGTGAAGTCGCTCAGTCGCGACCGACTCCTAGCGACCCCATGGACTGCAGCCTACCAGGCTCCTCCATCCATGGGATTTTCTAGGCAAGAGTACTGGAGTGGCTTGCCATTGCCTTCTCCGATAGTAGGTACTAGTTGTACAATAGTCTGTCAATCAATCAAGCACTTACACTTTGGGCAGCCCACTCATGGAGCTTCAGTAAAGATTTTATTAAAGCACAAATAAAGGAAAATCACAATTAAATTAAATGTGGATTGGAAAACTCCATTTTATATTGATTTTATTACCAGAATTTGGAAAGAAAGCTTCTGATTGTATTAAGCTAATGTTGTAATGGGTGAAATGAAAGAGACAATTAGACCCTTGGCTAGTTGATCACAGAAAAAGTGTTCCCCACTCGGGAAGTAAGTTCGTGGACCCTCCTCCTCACGTAGGGGAAGATGAATTAACTAGGAACATTTAGAGAACCGATCAAAAACCGTAAAATGACATGACAGATATTACTCCTTCTACTCTACTTCCTCACTTTAGGGGTCCTTATTTTATCTTCCACGATGCGATGGTCAGAGGAAAATACTTCAATTAACTTTTATTATTACTACCCACTTTTAAAATCTAGTAGACTATACTTTATATTTTATAAAGTTTTAAGATAAGACGAAAAAAGAAAGAATCTATTTTTCAAACACCTATATTCATTCGAAGGTCCAAAAGTTCTTAAAAAAACCCCCCATGTGATGGATGAAGGTCGAACCAGAGATTTTAACACACGTAGTCTATTATAGGAGTTTGTTACGTAAAAATAGATTGATGGTCTTTATAAACGGGTTTATTAAACACAAACGTTTAAATCACCGACCCAATTCTGGTAAACGTTTTTAACCGGGACCTTTACAGTTCATGTGTCTCGGAAATATATCGTAGTATTTATAATTTTCCATCTTTTGGATCTAGTAATTCAAGGTCTCTTCATTACGTGGTATAGATGGGTCAACTGAGAGTTTTCATGTCCTCCAACGTTTAGAAACCCTTCCCCTTATGAATCTCGAAGTTGAATTTTTAGGGGGTAGAATCCGTGTCAAACATGTATGACGGTGTGTAATATCCCAAGTTTCTATCTAGTTCACGTGGAAAAGAAAAAATTTTACTTATAAAACAAAAGGTAACCGGAAAACGGTCTAAATTCACTTGTATGGGACTTTCCCTCCGACTAGGGTCTTCAGGAAACAAAACCAGACACTCGTTACTCATACCATCCGGAAATGAGATGTCATGTCAAGACGACATAGTTCAGACTTACCGGTTAAGAAGGATAATAGATAAATTTTATGTGTCAACTCTCTATTTTGTACCTGTTAGATTCCACGATCTTTTCCTCTTTTATCCCAAAGTACTGTAAAAACGGTGTTTACCATAAGTCTTGTATTACGAATTGTCACTGGTTGGAAATTCTAAGATCTTCTCTTATATTAAGAACTAAGTCATACTCTTACTCTTCAAAACAACTTGTTAAAATATTTCTTTTTAAGGAATTCCGGTGAAGAAAATGAATTCCCATTAAAATTTTGTATTACTCTATTATAAGGATCGTCGTACGGAACATCAATTTTTTTATTAAAGGGTGTTTCAGAAAAAAAAATTTAAAAAAAAACCGCACCTGGTTAAATAACTTAAACAATGTTATAACGAAGACAAAAAGACATAACCAAAAGACCGGTGTTCCGTACACCCTAGAATTGAGAAACTGATCCTTTACTTGGTGCTGGGGACGTGACCTTCCACTTCTGAATTGGTGACTTGGTGATCCCTCAGGGTGTTTGATAGACTAAACTAGAAATATTGTCTTACCCACCAAACGAAACAATAAGAATAGACGTGTGAGTCTTACGACGACGACGACGATTCAACGAAGTCAGCACAGGCTGAGTGTACGACCCCATAGATGGCAGCCCACCAGGCTCTCCCATCCCTGGGATTCTCCAGGCAAGAACACTGGAGTGGGTTGCCATTTCCTTCTCCAACGCATGAAAGTGAAAAGTGAAAATACAGTCACTCAGTCGTGTCCGACTCTTCGCGACCCCATGGACTGTAGCCCACCAGGCTCCTCCATCCATGGGATTTTCCAGGCAAGAGTACTGGAGTGGGGTGCCATTGCCTTTATTTCACAAAATATTGTATTGTTGATGAGTTCATGCTTCTGCTCATGTTCAGTCATTAAGTTGTGTCCAACTATTTGCAACCCTACAGACTGTAGCCCACCAGACTCCTTTTTCCAGATAAGAACACTGGAGTGGGTTACTATTCTCCATTTTCAAATCCAATTTGTAGCTCCACAGAGTTGTTAGGTATTTAAGATAAGAAAAGGGTCTCATTATTTGCAAATATTTTCTCCCACTTTGTAGCATACTTAAAAAAAATAAGTTTAGGATGTGAAAGATCTCATAACATCCATGCAAAAAAATTAGCTTGAGAATATGAAAAGAACAAACTCTTAAATTTTACATGAAAAAGAATCCGTAAAATACAAAGGTCTATACCTAGAATAAATTCCAGATTGAACTCAAAGGGAAAAATCATGAAACACCTTCTGCACCAAGGTACTACTGGGGCTCTTGCATACCAATCCCAAATCAACTTTTTCCAGTTTTCTTGTGATACTATGTGGTGTTCAGTTGCCTCCCTAGGCTTAAATTTTTATATAAGACACAGTTCCAGTCTCTGTATCATCAGCACTGTAGAATCACAATATCCTCTGGTTTCAAGAAATTCTCATATTAATTGTTGTTTTTGTTCATTTGCTCAGTTGTGTCCAGCTCCTTGGGACCCCATCGACTGCCACATGCCAGGCTTCCCTATCCTTCACCATTTCCCAGAGCTTGCTCAAACTCACATCCATTGAGTCAGTGATATCATCCAACCATCTTGCCCTCTGTCATCCCCTTCTCTTTTTGTGTTCAATCTTTCCCAGCAACAGGGGTCTTTTCCAATGAGTCAGCCCTTCACATCAGCTGGCCAAAGTATTGGAGCTTCATCTTCAGCATCGTCTTCAGTCCTTCCATTGAATATTCAGTATTGATTTCCTTTATGATTGACTGGTTTGATCTCCTTGCAGTCCAAGGGACTCTCAAGAGTCTTCTCCAACACAACAGTTCAAAAGCATCAATTCTTCAGTGCTTAGCCTTCTTTATGGTCCAACTCTCACATGCATACATGACTATAGCTTTCACTATATGGGCTTTTGTAGGCAGAATAATGTCTCTGCTTAATACTCTGTCTAGATTTGTCATAGATTTTCTTCCAAGGAGCAAGCGTCTTTTAATTTCATGGCTGCAGTCACCATCTGCAGTGATTTTGGAACCCAAGATAATAAAGCCTTTCACCATTTCCATTGCTTCCCCATCTGTTTGCCATGAAGTGATGGGATCAGATGCCATGATCTTCATTTTCTGAATGTTGAGTTTTAAGCCAGCTTTTCCTTCTCTTCTTTCATCCTCATTAGGAGGCTCTTTAGTTCTTCTTTGCTTTCTGCCATAAGGTGCTGTCATCAGCATATCTGAGGTTATTGGTATTTTTCCCAGCAATCTTGGCCCAGCTTGTGCTTCATCCAGCCTGGCAATTTCAGATGATGTACTCTGCATGTAAGTTATATAAGCAGGGTAACAATATATGGCCTTGACATACTCCTTTGCCAAATTTGAACCAGTACGTTGTTTCAGGTCTGGTTCTAACTGTTGCTTCATGACCTGCATCAGGTTTCTCAGGAGGCAGGTAAGGTGGTCTGGTACTCCCATCTCTTTAAGAATTTTCCACAGTTTGTTGTGATCCACACAGTCAAAACTTTAGCACAGTCAGTGAAGCAGAAAGTAATGTTTTTCTGGAATTCTTTTGCTTTTTCTATGATCCAGCATTTGCTGGCAATTTGATCTCTTGTTCCTCTGCCTTTTCTAAATCCAGCTTGTATTTCTGGAAGTTCTCGGTTTACTACTATTGAAGCCTGGCTCGGAGAATAGTGAGCATGACTTTGCTAGCATGTGATGTGAGTGCAGTTGTGCAGTAGTTTGAACATTCTTTGGCATTGCCCTTCTTTGGTGTTGGAATGAAAACTGACCTTTTCCAGTCCTGTGACAAATGCTGAATTTTCCAAATTTGCTGGCATATTGAGTGCAGCACTATAACAGCATCATCTTTTAGGATTTGAAATAGCTCAGCTCGAATTCCATCACCTCCACTAGCTTTGTTTGTAGTGATGCTTCCTAGGGCCCACTTGACTTTGGTCTCCATGATGTCTGGCTCTAGGTAAGTGATCACACCATCATTATTATGTGGATAATGAAGATCTTTTTTGTGCAGTTTTTCTGTGTATTTTTGCCACCTCTTTTTAATATCTTCTGCTTCTGTTAGGTTCATAACATTTCTGTCCTTTATTGAGCCCATCTATGCATGAAATGTTCCCTTGGTCTCTCTAATTTTCTTGAAGAGATCTCTAGTCTTTTCCATTCTATTGTTTTCCTCTATTTCTTTGCACTGATCACTGAGGAAGTCTTTCTCATCTCTCCTTCCCATTCTTTGGAAATCTGCATTCAGACGAATATATCTTTCCTTTTCTCTTTTGCCTTTAGCTTCTCTTCTTTTCTCAGCTATTTGTAAGTCCTCCTCAGACAACCATTTTACCTTTTTGCATTTCTTGTGGATGGTCTTGATCACTGCCTCCCATACAATGTTACAAACCTTTGACCATAGTTCTTCAGGTGCTCAGTCCATCAGATCTAATCCCTTCAATCTATTTGTTACTTTCACTGTATAATGGTAAGGTAGTTTTTTTTTTTTAGTTCATGTTTGAATGGCCTAGTGATTTTCCCTACTTTCATCAATTTAATTCATCAATTTAAGTCTGAATTTAGCAATAAAGAATTCATGATCTGAGCCACAGTCAGCTCCCAGTCTTATTTTTGCTGACTATATAGTTTCTCCATCTTTTGCTGAAAAAATATAATCATTCTGATTTTGGTATTGACCATCTGGTGATGTCAATGTGCAGAGTCATTTCTTGTGTTGTCGGAAGAAGGTGTTTGCTAAGACCAGTACGTTATCTTGGCAAAACTGTTAGCTTTTGTCTGCTTCATTTTGTATTCCAAGGCCAAGCTTACCTATTACTCCAGGTATCTCTTGGCTTCCTACTTTTGCATTCCAGTCCCCTATGATGAAAAGGACATCTTTTTTTGAGGTTAGTTCTATAAGGTCTTGTTGGTCATCATAGAACTGTTGAGCTTCTTTGGCATTAGTGGTTGGGGCATAGACTTGTATTACTGTCATATTGAGTGGTTTGTTTGGAAATAAACCAAGATCATTCAGACCTTTTTGAGACTGCACCGAAATACTGCATTTCAGATTCTTTTGTTGACTATGAGAGCAACTCCATTTCTTCTAAGGGATTCTTGCCCACAGTAGTAGATATAATATTCATCTAAATTAAATTTGCCCATTCCCATCCATTTTGGCTCACTGATTCCCAAAATGTTGATGTTCACCCTTGCCATCTCCTGTTTGACCACTTCCAATTTACCCTGATTCATGGACCTAACATTCCAGGTTCCTATGAAATACTGCTTTTTTTTTTTTTTT
>SJYT01007109.1:0-14402 GCA_006410635.1 Cephalophus harveyi | reverse complement strand
TAGGAGTGGGATTGCTGGGTCATAAGTGGCTGTATCAATTTACATTCCCACCAACAGTGCAAGAGCATTCCATTTTCTCCATGCCCTTCCCAGAATTTTTTGGAAGGTGGCTTTTGGAAGACTTTTGGAAGATGGCCATTCTGACTGGTGTGAGGTGATATCTAATTGTAGTTTTGATTTGCATTTCTCCAATAATGGACTTCCCTAGTGGCTCAGACAGTAAAAGTGTCTGCATACAATGCGGGAGACCCGGGTTTGGTCCGTAGGTTGGGAAGATCACCCTGGAGAAGGAAATGGCAATCCACTCTGGTACTCTTGCCTGGAAAATCCCATGGACGGATAGAGGAGCTTAGTAGGCTACAGTCCACAGCATTGCAAAGAATTGGACACCACTGAGCCACTTCTTTTCACTTTACTTCAGTAATGAGTGATGTTGAACATCTTTTCATGTGTTAGTTAGCCATCTGTATGTCTTCTTTGGAAAAATGTCTGTTTAGGTCTTTTTCTTACTTTTTGATTGGGTTGTTTGTTTTTCTGGCATTGAGTTGTATGTGGTGCTTGAAATTAATCCTTTGTTAGTTCTTTTATTTGCTACTATTTTCTTCCATTCTGAGGGTTATGTTTTCAGCTTTCTATAGTTTCCTTTGCTGTGCAAAAGCTTTTAAGATTAATCAAGTTCTCACTTGTTTACTTTTGTTTTTATTTCCTTTGCTCTAAGAGGTGGGTCATAGAGGCTCTTGTTTTGATTTATGTCATCGAGTGCTCTGCCTATGTTTTAGTCTCAGAGTTTTAAAGTTTCTGGCCTTATATTTAGGTCTTTAAGCCATTTTGAGTTTACCTTTGTGTATGGTATTAGGAAGACTTCTAATTTCATTCTTTTACAAGTAGCCATCCAGCTTTCCCAGCACCATTTATTGAAGAGGATGTCTTTGCCTCATTGTATATTCTTGCCTCCTTCATCAAAAATGAGGTACCCATAGGTGCATGGGTTTATTTCTAGGTTTTTATCTTGTTCCATTGGTTTATATTTCTGTTTTTGTGCCAGTACTATACTGTCTTGATGATTGTAGCTTTGTAGTATAATCTGAAGTCAGAAAGATTGATTCCTCCAGCTCCATTCTTCTTTCTCAAGACTGCTTTGGCTATTCAGGGTCTTTTGTGATTCCATATGAATTGTGAAATTTTTTGTTCTAATTCTGTGAAAAATGCCATTGGTAATTTGATAGGGGTAGCATTGAATCTGTAGGTTGCATTTGGCAATACAGTCATTCTCACATTATTGATTCTTCCTACCTAGGAACGTGGAATATCTCTCCATCTGAAGTGGGTTGCCATGTGCTTCTCCAGGGGATCTCCCCAGCTCAGAGATTCAACCTCCATCTCTTACATTTCCTACACTGGCAGGCAAGTTCTTTACCATTAGTGCCACAAATAAAGACATGAATTCACCTTCAGAGCCATCACTTGCATTCTCTCTTCTCTGATTTTCCTTGTGTTGGTCTCTTCTCCTTGTCCAGTGTTACACTTGATCATCATACCAAACTACTACTACCAGCATTAATATATCTCCCTTCCTCTGTTTTGTTTTAATCCATAACAGTTTCAGATAAGTTTTACTCATTTGCTAGAAAAATAAAATTACATAAAATATTCCTTTCTGTTCAGGTCATGTAGCAGAGATAAAATTAGTAATATAGCAATAAAAAAATTTACCAAGCATCTTTTTTTATTTTAATCAAGTGTTTACCAAGGTAAGTTTTTTTCACATCAACATCTGTGGTTTTATTTCAGCTGTGTTGTCTTTGGTAGTTAAGGTCTTATCTATAGTCTAACAAGCATATTTTATACTACTATACATTATTATTGATATTGTTGCTATTAAATGTTTCCATTTTCTTTCATTTTTAAAAAGAAGCAATGAAAATATTCATGGAAACATGATGGATCACCCAAAATGTAATCAATATAGAAACAGGATTTTAAGTAACAGGTAAGTAAGAGAAGGAAATGGCAACCCACTTCAGTATTCTTGCCTGGAAAATCCCCATGGGCAGAGAAGCCTGATGGGCTACAGTCTATAGGGTTGCAAGAGTCAGACACGACCAAGTGACTAAGCACACAGCACAATATTAGTAAACTAAACCTAACAGAAAGTTAATAGAATCAAGTTTGTTCCTTGCCAGATTTTTCTAATAATTATGTTGGTAGCTAAACATGTTCACAGGAAAAAGAGAATCCTATATAAAACTATATAAATAAGAAAAATGTCCAAATATGTGGGAAAAACAAAACCACTTATTTGTTTAAAAAGTATGAAGAGACTACATAGTGACTATGGGTGTGCAAACCTAACTAAGACATTTCTCTCGTTCATAAAAGTTAACAGTGTAATGTGTGAAACAGAAAATTTCAGTAAAATATGTTTTATGGATAAGTAAGCCTATCACATGGAGAAGGCAATGGCAACCCACTCCAGTATCTTGCTTGGAAAATCCCATGGACGGAAGAGCCTGGTAGGCTACAGTGCATGGGGTCACTACAGACACGACTGAGTGACTTCACTTTCACTTTTCACTTTGTGTTGGAGAAGGAAATGGCAACCCACTCCCGTATTCTTGCCTGGAGGATCACAGGGACGGGGGAGGCTGGTGGGCTGGCGTCTCTGGGGTTGCACAGAGTCAGACATGAATGAAGCGACTTAGCATAGCAAGCCTATCACAGGGGTTAGGAAATCTCTGCATGATCTAAATTTTAAAGACTATGTGAGAGTATAAAAACATACAAAATGGACTTTCTATTATGACTTTGAGATATCTGGTAAACACATAACAAATAATTTTAAAATATATGAAAAAACAAACATAGATAAATATGTGTCAATTTATACTCATATACAGAGAAAATCTAAATATGCTTACAGCAGAAGACAAAAGCTATCTCTTAAATAGCTTTATTATTTCCTCTAAATATACTCTGATTAACTAGAAGCAGTACCTTTGGCCAAAAAGTCATCTTATGAAATTATACACAGTAGAAAGTAACTAAAATTTACTCAAAATTTAATACAAGCAAATAGCATCCTTTTGCAAATTACAGAACTAATTATTACTATTTTTTAAGTACCCATATAGCATTTGTGGATCACAATAAGCTGTGGAAAATTCTGAAAGAGATGGGAATACCAGATCATCTAACCTGCCTCTTGAGAAATCTGTATGCAGGTCAGGAAGCAACAGTTAGAACTGGACATGGAACAACAGACTGGTTCCAAATAGGAAAAGGAGTACGTCAAGGCTGTATGTTGTCACCCTGCTTATTTAACTTCTATGCAGAGTACATCATGAGAAACGCTGGGCTGGAAAAAGCACAAGCTGGAATCAAGATTGCCGGGAGAAATATCAATAACCTCAGATATGCAGATGAAACCACCCTTATGGCAGAAAGTGAAGAGGAACTAAAAAACCTCTTGATGAAACTGAAAGTGGAGAGTGAAAAAGTTGGCTTAAAGCTCAACATTCAGAAAACGAAGATCATGGTATCTGGTCCCATTACTTCATAGGAAATAGATGGGGAAATTGTGTCACACTTTATTTTTTTGAGCTCCAAAGTCTCTGCAGATTGTGACTGCAGCCATGAAATTAAAAGATGCTTACTCCTTGGAAGAAAAGTTATAACCAACCTAGATAGCATAGTGAAAAGCAGAGACATTACTTTGCCAACAAAGGTGCATCTAGTCAAGGCTATGGCTTTTCCACTGGTCATGTATGGATGTGAGAGTTGAACTGTGAAGAAGGCTGAGCACTGAAGAATTGATGCTTTTGAACTGTGGTGTTGGAGAAGACTCTTGAGAGTCTCTTGGACTGCAAGGAAATCCAACCAGTCCATTCTGAAGAAGATCAGCCATGGGTGTTCTTTGTAAGGAATGATGTTAAAGCTTAAACTCCAGTACTTTGGCCATCTCATGAGAAGAACTGACTCATTGGAAAAGACTCTGATGCTGGGAGGGGTTGGGGGCAGGAGGAGAAGGGGACAACCAAGGATGAGATGGCTGGATGGCATCACTGACTCGATGGGTGTGAGTTTGAGTGAACTCCGGGAGTTGGTGATGGACAGGGAGGCCTGGCATGCTGCGATTCATGGGCTCACAGAGTCAGACATGACTGAGCAACTGAACTGCACTGAACTGATGTGGGTGACACCACTCTTATGGTAGAAAGTGAAGGGGAACTAAAAAGCCTCCTGATGAAAGTGAAAGTGGAGAGTGAAAAACTTAGCTTAAAGTTCAACATTCAGAAAATGAAGATCATGGCATCTGGTCCCATCACTTCATGAGAAATAGATAGGGAAACAGTGGAAATAATGTCAGACTCTATTTTTTGGGCTCCCAAATCACTGCAGATGGTGATTGCAGCCATGAAATTAAAAGACACCAACTCCTTGGAAGAAAAGTTATGACCAACCTAGATAGCATATTCAAAAGCAGAGACATTACTTTGCCAACAAAGGTCTGTCTAGTCAAGGCTATGGTTTTTCCAGTGGTCATGTATGGATGTGAGAGTTGGACTGTGAAGAAAGCTGAGCACTGAAGAATTGATGCTTTTGAAGTGTGGTGTTGGAGAAGACTCTTGAGAGTCCCTTGGACTGCAAGGAGATCCAACCAGTCCATTCTGAAGGAGATCAGCCCTGGGTGTTCTTCGGAAGGAATGATGCTAAAGCTGAAACTCCAGTAGTTTGGCCACCTCATGCGAAGAGTTGACTCGTTGGAAAAGACTCTGATGCTGGGAGGGATTGGGGGTAGGAAGAAAAGGGGACAACAGAGGATGAGATGGCTGGATGGCATTACCAACTCGATGGACGTGAGTCTGAGTGAACTCCGGGAGATAGTGATGGACAGGGTGGCCTGGCGTGCTGCAATTCATGGGGTCGCAAAGAGTCAGGCACGACTCTGAGACTGAACTGAACTGAACTGATAGCACATCTTGTTCAAACACCATATACAGCCTTGTTACAATAAAGATCAAAGATGCATGGAACAATCACAAATTCAGTAACATTTCTTAGTATGAATTTCTCCCTTTAATCTTTCATCCTAATAGTTGAGCAACTCCTAAACTATCTCTAGCAATTTTTAAAGTCAGAATTAAAATCTATGATTATTTTATTTTCCCTGGTAGCATAAATTAGAAAAAGTATGGTCAGGTCAAATGATACTACCTGAAAACAGTCACCCTTTCTCAATTAATTTTAAGAGATACTTTATGAATAAATCTCTATAAATAGTTATTTCAACAAAACAAAAAATTCAAGAGCAGAGGATATTTCCCATTTATAAAATGGGGAACTGATGTAGTTCAAATGCAATGTAAATTATTTCAAATATCCAAGTTGATATATTTATTAGCTTATTTGTCTTTGAGGATCATTTGAGTTTAATATCACTGACACATTACAAAAAAAAAAAGTGGAACTGTGATGCGTGCATGTGTGTTTGCAAGTAGCTTAGTTGTGTCCAACTCTTTTCAACCCCGTGGACTATAGCCTGACAGGCTCCTCTATTCATGGGATTCTCCAGGCAAGAACACTGGAGTGGGTTGCTATTTCCTTCTCCAAAACTCTCTTAGATTTGCAGATAAGTATTTGAAATTGCTTCAGGTAAGAGGATCAGAGTGAAGTGGAGTGGAAAGATAAAATGAGGGAATGATACATGGGATGGGAACAGAAGATACAACTGAAGAAAGAAAAAGGATTCAGTAAGGAACTTAAAGAAAATGAGCGCACACATACAGAAACATCCAAGAGGACACAAAAGAAATGAACAGATTTGATAGCCACCTAGATAAAAGACTAAGAAAGAATAAAATACAAAATTACATGCTTTGGGAGAACAAGACCAGTAGCTTATTTTTATGAATAAAGAAGATATTAGAAGGTGCAGAGTAGTCCTAAAAGGGTAAAGATAATGGGAACTGATTGGAGGACAGCTCAGATGTGCTTGTGAATTTGGCCACCCTGTTACAGCTGATTCCCTGTGAATCTTTAGTACAAATTCAAAGTTCATACCTTTGCTTTATCTCTCATTGATCCTTTGCCGAGGATAGACATTTTAGCACCTGTTTCTTCCTGTAGCCTCTTCAAGGAGTTTCCTCTCGGCCCAAGCAATTTGCCCACAAAATTGAACTAGGAAACAAAATCATTAGAACAGCTACATTAAGTAGAGAAAAGTAATGATTTAAACCAAGCAAAACTTATAGGTTAAGGTTTTTCGAACTTTACCATGGAGAACAGAGTTATGCCTCTCACACACCCAAACACACACACAGACACACACACAGGAAACCACGCCAGACCTATGAGCTCAGATACACTTTTAAAGAGATGCTTCTTTCTAAAAAAATGTTAAAGTCAGTAATCATTTGAAAATATAATTTATTCATATAATCACATAAATTATTTGAAAAGTAATTAGGGAGAAGTACTATGGCTTATAAAATTTCTAAAGGGTTTTTCTCTCCAATCAGATTATTGAAATAAAGAAAAATTTTAACATGCCTGTGTACATTCAAAATTGCAAAAAAAATTTTTTTTAATTAAAATTTAACATTCATGTTTGGCAAGCATTGTCTATGACCGTAAGAATCCATTTCAAATTTCATGATCGGTAATAAAGAGATTCAACTGTTCTTCAGTCTTACCTTCTTTGTGTTAAAGAGTTGTTCTGAAGATCAGCAAATAAGATATGTGAATGCATACAAAAGGGTTTTAAATGCTAGAAGAGCATATATACAAAACAGTTTGCTTACATGCAAAATTCTAGGGCTAGAGGCATATATAACTGGTTTATGAAATCCGGTTATAAATAAGGGAAATAAAGGAAGCTATCAGCGTTTGTTGCCAGCTACTAAATGAATATCACTACATGAAATGACTGAGATAATTACTCATTAATTAAAAAAAAAAAGGATTAGAATGCATTAAAGACTATGTTGGGTATGTGAAACAGAAATAAACAAAATTAGGTAACTGTCTTCTATATCAGAGTCATTATATATTTTAAAATACCCAGAGTAAGAAATAAACCACACTTAATGGTGAAAAACTAGATACTTTCCCCATAAATACAGCATAAAGTCAAGATGACTTTTTGCACCACACCTTTTCAGTGCTGCACTGGAGTGTGGATATCTACAGGCATGTAAGATAAATGGAAAGACCACATTTAGATCAACTGATTCTCAACAAAAGTGCCAAAGCAGTAACATTTGAAAAGTAAAATATTTTTAACAAATGATGCTGGAACAACTGGATATTTGTATGCAAAAGCAAGCACAAAAAAATACTTTTACTTTTAACACACATTAAAGCAAAGTGAAGTTGCTCAGTCGTGTCTGACTCTTTGTGACCCTATGGACTGTATAGCTCACCAAGCTCCTGCATTCATGGGATTTTTCCAGGCAAGAATACTGGAGTGGGTTGCCATTTCCTTCCCCTGGGTCTCCCATATTGCAGGAAGACTCTTTACCATCTGAGCCACCAAGGAATCCCTGGGGTAGGAAGGCCCCCTGGAGGAGGGCATGGCAACCCACTCCAGTATTCTTGCCTGGAGAGTCCCCATGGACAGAGAGCCTGGGAGGGCTACAATCTATGGGGTCACAAAGAATTGGACATGACCGAGCAACTTTCACAATACACATTAAGGCAGCTCTTATTTTAAGGTCTACCATAGGCCTAAGTTAAGAAAGAAAGAGAAGTGAAGGACAAAGGAGAAGAGGAAAAATTTACCCATCTGAATGAGGAATTCCAAAGAATAGCAAGGAGAGATAGACAATCTTCTTAACTGAAAAAAAAAAAAAAAAAAACACAAAGAAAGAGAGGAAAATAATAGAATGGAAAAGACTAGAGATCCCTTCAAGCAAATTAGAGATACCAAGGAAACATTTCAGAAATGGTAAGAACCTAACATAAACAGAAGAGATTAAGAAGTAGTGGCAAGAATACACAGAAGAACTGTACCAAAACAGTCAGACAACCATGATAGTGTGATCACTCCTCTAGAACCAGACATCCTGGAGTGTGAAGTCAAGCTGAGCTTAGGAAACATTACTATGAACAAAGCTAGTGGAGGTTATAGAATTTCAGCTGAGCTATTTCAAATCCTAAAAGATGATGCTGTTTCAGTGTTGCACTCAAGATGCCAGCAAACTTGGAAAACTCAGCAGGGGCCACTGGACTGGAAAACATGTTTTCATTCCAATTCCAAAGAAAGTCAATACCAAAGAATGTTCCAACTACTGCAAAATTGTGTTCATTTCACGTGCTAGCAAGGTAATACTAAAAATCCTTCAAGCTGAGATTCCCTGATAACTCAGCTGGCAAAGAATCCACCTGCAATATAAGAGACCCAGTTTGATCCCGGGTCGGGAAAATCCCCTGGAAAAGGAAATGGCAACCTGCTCCAGTATTCTTACCTGGAAAATCCCATGGACAGAGGAGCCTGGTAGACTACAATCCTTCAGGTCCCAAAGAGTCAGACACAACTGAGCAACTAACCATGAATGAATGAGGCACCAACAGTAGATGAACTGAGAACTTGCAGACGTACAAGCTGGATTTAGAAAAGGCAGAAGTAGAGATCAAATTGCCAATATCCACTGGATCATAGAAAAAGCCAGGGAATTTCAGAAAAAAAAAAAAAAAAACTACCTCTGTTTCATTGGCTAAAGACTTTGACTGTGTGGATCACAACAAACTGTGGAAAATTCTTGAAGAGATGGGAATACCAGACCACCTGACCTGCCTCTTGAGAAATCTGTATGCAGGTCAGGAAGCAATAGTTAGAAATGGACATGGAACAATGGACTGGTTCCAAATTGGGAAAGGAGTACATCAAGGCTATATATTGTCACCTTGCTTATATAACTTCTATGCAGAATATATCATGTGAAATGCCAGGATGGATGAAGCTCAAGCTGGAATCAAGATTGCCAGGAGAAATTTCAATAACCTCAGATATTCAGATGATACCACCATTTTGGCAGAAAGTGAAGAGGAACTGAAGAGATTCTGGATGAAGTGAAAGAGGAGAGTGGAAAAGCTGGTTTAAAACACAACATTCAAAACACTAAGATCATGGCATCCGGTCCCATCACTTTGTGGAAAATAGATGGGGAAACAATGGAAACAGTGACAGGCTTTGTTTTCTTGGGCTCCAAAATCACTGCAGATGATGAGTGTAGCCATGAAAGTAAAAGATGGTTGCTTCTTGAAAGAAAAACTATGACAAAACTATACAGCATATTTAAAAGCAGAGACATCGCTTTACCAAATAAGGTCTGTATAATCAAAGCTATCATTTTTCCAGTAGTCGTGTATGGACGTGGGAGTTGGACTATAAAGAAGGCTTAGAACTGAAGAATTTATCTTTTCAAATGTGGTGCTGGAGAAGACTCTTGAGAGTCCCTTAGACAACAAGGAGTTCAGACCAGTCAATCCTAAAGAACTCAACCCTGAGTATTAATTGGAAGGACTGATACTGAAGTTGAAGCTCCAATACTTTGGGCACCTTATGTGAAGAGCTGACTCATTGAAAAAGCCCCTGATTGAGGGGAGGAGGAAGGGGCAACAGATGGTAAGATGGTTGGATGGTATCATTCACTCAACGAATATGACTTTGAGCAAACTCTGGGAGATGGTGAAGGACAGGGAAGCCTGGGGTGCTGCAGTCCATGGGGTCACAAAGAGTTGGACAAGACTGAATGACTGAACAACAACAATAGATCTAAACACAAACACACAAAAAAATAAATCAGCATACAAGAAGGCCTTTGCAAATTTAAGCTGGGAAAGTTTACTAGCAAGCAAAGAGTATTCATTGAAATTTCAATGATCCAACAACCATTAAGAAATTAAATCTGCAAGCCACAGCCTGGGAGAAAATACTCCCCATGAATATATGTGAATAATGACTAGAATCTATGAAAAAACTCCATCAAGTCAATAATTAAACACACACACAGCACACACACACACACACACACACACACACACACACACACACATGTTGCTAAATTTAAAAAAAAAAAAAAAGCCAAATATTGATGGTGATGTGGAATCACTAGAGCAATTATTATATCTAATTTGAAATGATACAGTTACTTTGTGAAGATTGGCAGTTATTTATGAATTTAAACACAGATCCACTACAGCCCAGTAATTCTATTCATAAGTATTTATCTAAGAGTAATAAAAGCATGTGTTCCCAAACTGCTTTGCATAAGTACATTGAGACATTTTATTCATGATCACCATTAAACTGGAAATACAGCACTGCCCATGCAAAGTGGAGAGATAAAGTTTATCCACAAAAAGAAAGGAACTAGTCACTGATTGACACAGCAGTATGAAATATCTCACAGAGATTATACTAAGTGGAAGCATCCAATACAAAAGAGTATATCATGTTAGATTCTCCACTAATACACAATTCTAGAGGCACAAATAATACATGGTGTTAAAATCCATGAGTGGTTGCCTGTTAAGAATGTAAGGCTGAGGTTGAACTGTCTAGAAAGTAAGTGCATGAAGAAACATCCAGGGTGATGGTATTATTATTTACTTTGTTGAAAGTATAAGCATATTCCTGTCAAAACTCACCAAGATGAACACTAAGACCTGTGCACTTTAATGTATATAATGTTAGTTGCTCCATTGTGTCTGAATCCTTGCGCCCCATGTACTATAGCCCACAAAACTCCTCTGTCCATGGGATTCTCCAGGCAAGAATACTGGATTGGATTGCCATACCCTTCCCCAGGGGATCTTCCCAACCTAGGGATCAAACCTGGATGTCCTGCTTTGCAGGCAGATTCTTTATCCTCCAAACCACCAGGGAAGCACTTCAGTTCAGTTCAGTCTCTCAGTCGTGTCCGACTCTTTGCGACCCCATGAATCGCAGCACGCCAGGCCTCCCTGTTCATCACCATCTCTCGGAGTTCACTCAGACTCACATCCGTCGAGTCAGTGATGCCATCCAGCCATCTCATCNTAGATGTTTTTCTGGAACTTCTTGCTTTTTCCATGATCCAGCGGATGTTGGCAATTTGATCTCTGGTTCCTCTGCCTTTTCTAAAGCCAGCTTGAACATCAGGGAGTTCACGGTTCACGTATTGCTGAAGCCTGGCTTGGAGGATTTTGAGCATTACTTTACTAGCATGTGAGATGAGTGCAATTGTGCGGTAGTTGGAGCATTCTTTGGCATTGCCTTTCTTTGGAATTGGAATGAAAACTGACCTTTTCCAGTCCTGTGGCCACTGCTGAGTTTTCCAAATTTGCTGGCCGATTGAGTGCAGCACTTTCACAGCATCATCTTTCAGGATTTGAAACAACTCAACTGGAATTCCATCACCTCCACTAGCTTTGTCTGAAGCACTTACTGTATGTAAAAATACTTCAGTTAAGAATGTGGGGAAACTAGAAAGCAGAAACTCCATATAAATATTTAAAAATTAATATCATGTTAAGATTTCCACCAAAAATACTAGTCCCAGGCATTCATATAAAGGCATCTCAGTAGACTCTTAGAAAATAGATCCTTTTAATATGTGCAGAAAGTGAGGAACCTATTCCAGAGAACATGACTAGTGGTTAACCTATTTACTGGACCCAGGAAATAGGAGACTCCTTACCCTTCCTCTGTCATTATAATGTATGTTCTGCCCACTGTTCACACACATGCAGCCACACGCATGCAGCTTTGAGAGAGCTCTGCATCACTGAGACCATCTGGACTGTGTCAGTGACTGAACCCAGCTAAACTCTTAAGATTCTGGTGGGCATATTTCCAATGCCCAAGACAAGCCTCATATGTACCTTGCTTTACACTGGAGAAGGAAATGGCAACCCACTCCAGTATTCTTGTCTGGGAAATCACACAGACAGAAGAGCCTGGCAGGCTACACTTTGTGCAGTTGCAAAAGAGTTGGGCATGACTTAGTAACTAAACAACAAAAACAAATTGCCTATTAAACCAGCAAACTATCAGTCTGGTGTGATCTGGTTCTTTCTTCAGACTTTCTTTGCCCTTGTTTACAGGGAATAGATTTGAATTTTACCCAGGGATCTCCCCAGACTACAAAGCAACAGCAGACTGTTTCAGAGAAATAAAAGGGAAAATAACCCCCAGCTCACTTAGCAGGCTAATGTAACCTTAGAGGGGGGTTCCCTGGTGGCTCAGATAGTAAAGAATCTGCCTGCAATGCTGGAGAACTGGGTTTGATCTCCTGGGGGAAGGCATGGCTGCCCACTCCAGTATTCTTGCCTGGAGAATCCTCATGGACAGAGGACCCTGGTGGGCTACAATCCATGGGCTTGCAAAGAGTCAGTTACAAATGATCGAGTAAGCACAGCACATAACCTTAATAGCTAGACCAAATCAGAAAAGAAAATTTAGAGTCTAAATCTACTCATGAAACAATGTATTCCACAAAATAGTAACATAACCAAGGCCTGTTCTATATATTAAAAGTGCATGATGATGAGTTTTGCTTATCAGAGATACATAGATAATTTAAGATTTATAATATCTATTGTAATTCACCTATTAGCAATGGAGAAAAAAAGGTTAACATCCTATTTGAACAGAAAAAATAATTTGATATAATTAAAATTCAATCATTATAAACTAACATCTAAAACATGAGAAACTTCCTTACCCAGATAAAATGTTTCTACTCAAAAACAGTAAGAATAGTATAAGTGTTTTAAATGTCAGAAAGCAAGAAAAAGATGTGTATAAGAGACAGGGAACAGAAGATACAACTGAAGAAAGAAAAAGGATTCAGTAAGGAACTTAAAGAAAATGAGCGCACACATACAGAAACATCCAAGAGGACACAAAAGAAATGAACAGATTTGATAGCCACCTAGATAAAAGACTAAGAAAGAATAAAATACAAAATTACATGCTTTGGGAGAACAAGACCAGTAGCTTATTTTTATGAATAAAGAAGATATTAGAAGGTGCAGAGTAGTCCTAAAAGGGTAAAGATAATGGGAACTGATTGGAGGACAGCTCAGATGTGCTTGTGAATTTGGCCACCCTGTTACAGCTGATTCCCTGTGAATCTTTAGTACAAATTCAAAGTTCATACCTTTGCTTTATCTCTCATTGATCCTTTGCCGAGGATAGACATTTTAGCACCTGTTTCTTCCTGTAGCCTCTTCAAGGAGTTTCCTCTCGGCCCAAGCAATTTGCCCACAAAATTGAACTAGGAAACAAAATCATTAGAACAGCTACATTAAGTAGAGAAAAGTAATGATTTAAACCAAGCAAAACTTATAGGTTAAGGTTTTTCGAACTTTACCATGGAGAACAGAGTTATGCCTCTCACACACCCAAACACACACACAGACACACACACAGGAAACCACGCCAGACCTATGAGCTCAGATACACTTTTAAAGAGATGCTTCTTTCTAAAAAAATGTTAAAGTCAGTAATCATTTGAAAATATAATTTATTCATATAATCACATAAATTATTTGAAAAGTAATTAGGGAGAAGTACTATGGCTTATAAAATTTCTAAAGGGTTTTTCTCTCCAATCAGATTATTGAAATAAAGAAAAATTTTAACATGCCTGTGTACATTCAAAATTGCAAAAAAAAATTTTTTTAATTAAAATTTAACATTCATGTTTGGCAAGCATTGTCTATGACCGTAAGAATCCATTTCAAATTTCATGATCGGTAATAAAGAGATTCAACTGTTCTTCAGTCTTACCTTCTTTGTGTTAAAGAGTTGTTCTGAAGATCAGCAAATAAGATATGTGAATGCATACAAAAGGGTTTTAAATGCTAGAAGAGCATATATACAAAACAGTTTGCTTACATGCAAAATTCTAGGACTAGAGGCATATATAACTGGTTTATGAAATCCGGTTATAAATAAGGGAAATAAAGGAAGCTATCAGCGTTTGTTGCCAGCTACTAAATGAATATCACTACATGAAATGACTGAGATAATTACTCATTAATTAAAAAAAAAAAGGATTAGAATGCATTAAAGACTATGTTGGGTATGTGAAACAGAAATAAACAAAATTAGGTAACTGTCTTCTATATCAGAGTCATTATATATTTTAAAATACCCAGAGTAAGAAATAAACCACACTTAATGGTGAAAAACTAGATACTTTCCCCATAAATACAGCATAAAGTCAAGATGACTTTTTGCACCACACCTTTTCAGTGCTGCACTGGAGTGTGGATATCTACAGGCATGTAAGATAAATGGAAAGACCACATTTAGATCAACTGATTCTCAACAAAAGTGCCAAAGCAGTAACATTTGAAAAGTAAAATATTTTTAACAAATGATGCTGGAACAACTGGATATTTGTATGCAA
>SJYT01007108.1:31934-51197 GCA_006410635.1 Cephalophus harveyi | reverse complement strand
TGACCACTTCCAATTTACCTTGATTCATGAACCTAACATTCCAGGTTCCTTTTCAATATTGTTCTAATTGGACTTTACTTCCATCATCCACAACTGGGTGTTGCTTTTGCTTTGACTCTTTATTTATTTTTTTGGGGGGGTGGGGATGGGGGAGGGACTCCAAAATCATTGCAGATGCTGACTGCAGCCATGAAATTAAAAGACCCTTGTTCCTTGGAAGAAAAGCTATGACCAACCTAGACAGCATGTTAAAAAACAGAGATATTACTTTGCCAGCAAATGTTCATCTGGTCCAAGTTATGGTTTTTCCAGTAGTCATGTATGGATGTGAAATTTGGACTATAAAGAAATCTGAGCGCCAAAGAATGGATGCTTTTGAACTGTGGTGTTGGAGAAGGCTCTTGAGAGTCCCTTGGACTGCCAGGAGATCAAATCAGTCAGTCCTAAAGGAAATCAACCCTGAATATTCATTGAAAGGACTGATGCTGAAGCTGAAAATCCAATACTTCACCTGATGTGAAGAACTGACTCCTTGGAAAAGACCCTGATGCTGGGAAAGATTGAAGGTGAGAGGAGAAAGGGACAACAGAGGATGAACATGAGTTTGAGTTGACTCCAGGAGTTGGTGATGGACAGGGAAGCCTGGAGTGCTGCAGTCCATGGGGTTGCAAGAGTCAGACACTACTGAGTGAGTGAACTGAACTGACACAAAAGCTCTTGAGTGATCAAGCATGGTCTCTGGTTCCAAAGCTAAATTTTCTTCGGAGAAGTCGAATCTGACTTCGTTCATCATAAGCTATCAATGCTTTTTGTAGGTTCTGCTGCAGAAAGTGATAAGTATTTTCAACAAGTATTATAAGCAGTTAGGGAAATTAGAAAAGATCCTGATGCTGGGAAAGATAGAAAGTGGGAGGAGAAGGGGATGATGGAGGACAAGATGATTGGATGGCATCACCATCAAAGGACATGAGTTTGAGCAAGCTCCAGGAAATGGTAAGGACAGAGAAGCCGGGCGTGCTCCAGTCCAGGGGATTGCAAAGATTTGGGCATGACTGAGCGACTGAACAGTGAACAACAGGGAAATATGGTTTCTTATTCAAAGATTCCTATCAATTCAAAGTTTTGACCCAGCATAACAGAATTACCATTTGTAGTGATGGGAACTGATTTTTTAAAAATCTAGCTGGAATTCTTCTTTCTCAGATATTAAAGGATTTAAAAGTATCTATGCCACATGCTAGATTTTTTTAAGGTGTGAATTGTCAACACTTCTTTGTAAACTGGAAGGTCTTTGAGACAAAATGTACCCAAAATATTAATTAGGCAAAATATTAGTTATAGCACAGGACAAATCTAAAATGAAGGAAAAGTACTTGTGATTTTTCAAGTTTATTGATTGGTCTTTGCTACTGTTAGAAAAGTTTTGTATTTTATAGGCAATTATTTAGTGACATAATTGAAAAGCTTCCACTTTTTGTAAAATATATTTTTTGATCTTTTCCTCAGAATTTTCTGTTAATATTTTAATTCAGTTCAATTCAGTTCAGTTGCTCAGTCGTGTCTGACTCTTTGCGACTCCATGGACTGCAGCATGCCAGGCCTCCCTGTGCATCACCAACTCCCTGGGTTTACTCAAATTCATGTCCATTGAGTCAGTGATGCCATCCAACCATCTCCTCCTCTGTCATCCCCTTCTCCTCCCACCTTCCATTTTTCCCAGCATCAGGGTCTTTTCAAATCAATTTCTTTTCTTTTACTATTTATTTATCTAGAAGTGTTTTTCCTTTATGTAAGAATTCAAGTTTGTTTGTTTTGTTTTGTTTTGTTTTTTGTAGCTGGTCAAATGTATAAATATAGATGTCTAAATTTATTTAAAATTTTAAAGAATTAAAAATTTTAATTGCAAATAATTATGCATTTCTAGTTGAACATTTAATTCTAATTTTAGGCAACTAACTTTATTAAACTTTTTTTTTGACCACTGAAAGGAAAATGTCTTATCAAATCCATTATGCATATTTGCAGAAAATGTCTCAATATTGTCCTCTTTATCATCTTCAAAAGTTTTTTTTTCACAAAATGATGTGTTGCAGAAAATCGCAATTGCTTTTCATCATCCTATTTTGTCTTACTCTGCTGATCGTTGCTCTAGCTACTGCATCGCCACTTGATTCTGCATCATCAGTACACCCTCACTTAAAATTTTAAAATTTGCCCTTACTTTTTAGACTAGAAAATTTTAATTATATTATCATTTAAAAAATCATATTTTGATCTAATTCCCAGTTATGATTGACACAGATTTGGAATTATCAACTGCAGAAAATATTTGAATAAACACATTACAATGTTACAAGAAAGAAGGGACAAGGTGACAATAGAAACTGTAGCTGTGGAGACAGTGACTCTGGGTCACTCATTCATTGCCATTCTGGTTACTCAAACATAAGTAGTGGTAATGTCTAGATGGTAAAATATGACTTCTGATTTCTTTGCCTTATTCAATAATCTAAAGTGTGCGTGTGTATTTTGGAGAATATCAGGAGTGAAACAATGACAGTTAATGAAACAAACTAAGAATATCCTCTGTTGTTTTCAGCCTCATTCCAATGATTCCAGCCTTCAAGCCTTGGCCAGAGATGCATCACCCGGGTATTTCAGTTTAGTTCAGTTCAGTCACTCAGTTGTGTCCGACTCTTTGCAACCCTATGAATTGCATTTGCATTTTGATTTTTTTAGTATTGTACCTGTGAGATTCACCCATCTTGCTATCTGTAACTGTAGTTTGTTTTCACTGCTATTCAATATGCATTGTACAAAGAGATCACCATTTAAAAACTCTATTTTATTGTTGATGGGCATTTGGGTTGTTTTTATCTCTGGGCTATTAACGATTACAATCATTATGAGTATTGTGTATGTCTTCTGGTGGACATAAGAACTCATTTTTGTTGGATTTATATCTGGAAGGGGGATTACTAGCTCAGAGAGTAGGCATGGATTTAACTTTAGTAGACACTGGCAAATAGTTTTCCAAAAGCCTTGGATCAGTTTGCACCCAACCCACAAGAATGGGCATTCCCATTGCCTCATATCCTCAAGAACTGATGCTTAGAATTCTCTCATTTCCCCTATTTTGCAGATCAGGAAACTGAGGCTCAGAGTTGCTAAATAATCCATCCAAAATAACGTAATTAGTGACAGGTGAATCTCCACTGAAACCCAGATTTACTGACAATTCAGAATTGCCCACCACACCATACTGCATACAAGGATACTAAGTAAATGGAATAGATCATATGTGTCCCTGGAATTCTAAGGTTAATATTAATATTAGGTTCCTCCACAGAGATGGAACTTGAACTTGACCTTAAAGGGCAGAGGAAGAATGAGGGCCCCTGGGTAGAAACTTGGCTAAAGAGGAGAATACACATTGCGTTGTTCTGTGTTTAGGGTTGCCTCTTTCATTTGAGAACTATTCCTCTTGTCTCAGTGATCTCCCTGGGTCCCTTGGTTGCTGCCACCATCCTAATTCCCAGGAGTGTCCATTCCTGGCTCAATATGCAAACTTCCTCTGGTTGAAGAGAAAGCTAGAGCTTAGCTGAACCCATATAAGCTGTCCTCCCTTTTTATTCCCCTCCTTAGTCTCTTTGAGCTCCTATAACAAAAATACCATAGACCAGGTTGCTTAAACTACAGATATTTATTTCTCACAGTTTTGAGGCTTGAAGTCCAGGATCAAGGTGCCAACCTGTTGAGTGAGAAGCCTCTTCCTGATTTGCAGACAGTCACCCTTTTGCTAGGTTCTCACACAGCTAAGAGAGGAAGCACTAAACTTCTCTACTTCCTGTGTGTGTGCTCACTCACTCAGTTGTGTCTGACTCTTTGCAACCCCATGGACTGTAGTTTGCCAGGCTCCTCTGTCCATGGGATTTTCCAGGCAAGAATACTGGAGTAGGTTGCCATTTCCTCCTCCAGGGGATCTTCCCAACCCAAGGATCAAACTCATGATCCCGCATCTCCTGCATTGGCAAGCAGATTCTTTATCATGAGCCACTTGGGAAGCCGTTTTCCACTACTTATAAGGGCGCTAATCTCATCATGGGACTCTACCCTCATAACCTTATCTAAACCTAATTACCTCCCAAAAGCCCCACTTCCAATGCTGTGACCTTGAGGATTAGGACGTCAACATATGAATTTGGGGAGACACACACATTCAGTCCACAGCATTTGTTCTGTGTTATGTTCAGTGGAACCGTATTCTATTCACCTTTATGCTCTTTTTATTTTGTGTAAGTCTAGCCTTTCCATTAAGACTTTAATTGCCTTAAGGAGAGGAGCAGCGCTGTTTACCTCTTTTGGATATCAGACAATCCCTTGGGATTTTCTGAATGTATAGATAGTAGACTCAAAGTTCACCTGCGTGACTCAGACACTGATGAAGTCACTCCTGTATCCACAAGGTCTGAGTCCTTTCTTCACATGTCTGTGTACTGCAAGTTTATGGTTTTTAAAGTTCCCATGTGAGAAACTTATTAGCTGTTTGGATTCCTATGATGAATTAATCTAGGTATAATGAAATGTTCCTTGTCTTCATTGTTATTTTCCATAGTTCAATGTAGCTGGGAAAACTCATAAAACTAATTCTAATTATTTGTAAGCTGAAAATTAGGTCTGAGAGAAAGGAATTAAAAATTGTATGTAATTTCCTCTCCATTCCTACTTCTTAAATTCTGCTGTGTGCATTGATTACCATCTCCTTGGTTTCTGGCCCTGAACTTCCCTTTAACACTGATCACAACTTGGTTTCCTTTCCTTCTTCTAGTAGAGTTGTGGCTTTTCTATCTTGTGATTAAAGGTCTTTCCGAAACTGCCGTGCACAGCTTCTCGGAGCTCCTCTGCTCTCGTTGTTCCACATCATCTCTTGGAATCGATTCCCTCCTGGTTCTTCCTAGTTGTACTATTTCACCTGGTTCCTGGCACCTGGATTCATGTCCTGACAGAGTCAACGTCACTCATCCTCATGTTCCTTTTCACTCTTTCTTCTTGCCAATTTTTTCAATTCCAAGCATAGTACAGGTGCCCTCTTCCTTTTCTCTGTACTTTTGCTTGGGTTCAGACTGCAGCTTTATTAAAAAACAAAAACAAAACACTTTATTTAGTACAGTGTTGAGTGTACAGAATATGCACTTATATTCTGTATATGATACAGAATATAATACAGAATAATATAAAATTTTGAGCAGACAGTACACAGAGTTCAATAGACACACTCCACCTCCACCCTCACATTTTTTCCTATTATTAACATGTTGCTTAGTATGGTACATTTATTACAATTAATAAACAAATGTGGGCATGCTAAGTCACTTCAGTTGTGTCCGACTCCTTGCAACTCTATGGACCGTAGCGTGCCAGGGTTCTCAGTCCATGGAATTTTCCAGGCAAGAATACTGGACTGGGTTGCCATGTCCTTCTGCAAGTGATCTTCCCAACCCAGGGAGTGAACCCACATCTCTTAGGTCTCCTGCACTGGCAGGCAGGTTCTTTATTGGGTTTGGGTGAACTCCGGGAGTTGGTGATGGACAGGGAGCCCTGGCGTGCTGCAATTCATGGGGTTGCAAAGAGTTGGACACAACTGAGTGACTGAACTGAACTGAACTTAATGGCTATTTAGAGCTAAGTGACTTGCTAAATCTATGTGCCCTCTTTGTTAGTTGTTGAAAGTATTGTCTCACAATATATTAGAATATATTAGAATATTTATAGATTCCTGCCTATCTGAAAATGGCTAGCTGGCCCTGGTTGGTGTGGAGGGGCTCTGCTGATGTTGGTTAATCATACTGATGGGTGTCCGTAGCTCTTGGGAGACCTCCAGTGGACTCAGGTGATGTTTTGGTCTAAGCTTTAACCTTTGACCAATGTTTCTCTATTATTTTTCATTATTGTTTTCTTAAGGAGCTTCATTAGACATTTTCCCCAATACCCACTTTTCTTATGAAATTTTAATGCCATAGATGACATACTGGATACCTGTTCACAAATCATATGCACATCTATGCTTTATACATTAAAAAAGTAAGTTTTTTCTGCCCCTTTGGGGGGTGATATCACCCTCTTTGAGAATGCAGGCTCTCAATATGCTTATGGGTGACTTTGAGAGACAGCCAGGGAAGACACACTAATGAGACTCAGATGAGACAGAATTAAGAGGGATGGGGGATACAAAGAATGACAGAATCCAGATTCTAAACTGTTTTGAATCATTAGACTCTCATCATTCAGTTTTAAATACACATTCCTGCATCCAGGTTCGAAAATTCAAGTGCACAGATGGGCAGAGGAAACCAATTTGACCAGCTGTATTGATCAAATGGGAGATTCTCTCTCTTGGGAAGTGGTGGATTCACTGTTCTGTGTAGACATGCTGCATATGAAGAAACCTGTTCTGTTCTGGAAATGGTCTTGGCAGGTCCATAGAGAGAAAGCAGATGAGTAGTTGCCTGGAGGTGGGGTGGGGAGCAGGGAGTGACTTCTAATGGGTAAGAGGTTTTTTTAGGGGAGACAAAATTGTTCTAAAATTAAATTGTGGTGATGGTTGCTTGACCTTATACATATATTAAAAAAACATTTTTAAAAGGTAATAAAAGACTTCCCCGGGTGGTCTAGTGGTCAAGAATCTGCCTGCCAATGCAGGGGACATGGGTACGATCCCTGGTCCAGGAAGATTCCACATGTCACAGGACAACTAAACCTGTGTGCCACAACTCCTGAGTCCACCTGTCATGACGAGTGAAGCCCGCACACCTAGAGCCTGTCCTCTGCAACAAAAGAAGCCACCACCACGAGAAGCCCAAGCGCTGTAACTAGAGTAGCTCCCCTCGCTGCAATTAGAGAAAGCCTACATGCGGCAGCAAAGATTCAGCATAGCCAAAATAAAATAATATATTTTTTAAAAGTAAAATAAGAAATCCTACCAAAGTTAAAATGCCTAGAGGAGAGGGCAGAGACTCTCTGAGCCATCTAGAAATTATGGCTAAGACGGTTCTCCCCAGGTAGGAGAATGGATGAGTCAGAGGTGCCATGGTAGCTGAGTTCGAGTGCTCCAAGTTCTGAGATCTGGAGCAAGAAGTTGACTTCTTCAGCATAATTTCATAGAGCGTGCAATGGGTTGAATTGTGTCCCCTCCAAGACTCTGAAGTTTGAACTCCCATTACCTGTAAATGTGGCTTTATTTGAAAATAAGGTTTTTGCAGATTATCAAGTTAGGGTTTGATCATTAAGATGGACTTTAATTCAGTATGACTGGTGTCTTTTTAAAAAGAGGAAATTTGGACATTGAAACAGATAAACATCAGTGCCATGGCTCCTGCCCTCCTCCCACTCAAGTCTCTGACTTACCCCAGGGGCTCTGTCTTAGGGTTTAGAATAAATAAGATTCTGACCAGAGGAATGTTTGCTCACCTTTCTCAGCCAGGCCAGCCAAGTTCCTGATGGCCAGGTGTCTTGATCTTTCGTGTGTTCTGCTTAGTGCCAGCAGAGACACTGATCTGCAGTCTTGCTGGATGGTTGATATTGAGTCTCTGTAGCACATTAATTAAGGCTGTGGCTTTTGATCCAGACTTCCTGGGTTTATAAGCCTAGCTCCACCTCTCACAAGCTGTGTGTCCTTGGACAAGCTGCTTAATTTCTCTGTGCCTCAGTCTCATCCCCTGTGAAATAAGAGCCCCGATGACTATATGGATTCAACATTCCAGCTGTTACTATTATATTCCTCTGTGTATGTTTAGGTTGGCTTCTAATTTCAGTTCAGTTCATAGGACTGTTTTTCCCACAGTAACAATAAGGCAGTCAAATTGGAGCACAGGAAAAAAAAATGCAAAAAAATCTTAACAGGAGGGAAGGGCATTTTAAGAGTCGGAATCCACATAAAATAAAATAGCTCTTCTTTATGTTCTCCCTCTGGAGTGTTTTGTCTTGGGCTTTCAAGAGTAATTTGCAGTTCCAGTTGGTGGTAAATCCTTAAAGGACCATTGTCTTCTGTCTGCTGGTTTCCAGAAGACACAAATAAAGAAAACATCTTCCAGGATGACAAGACCCTTTGTCCTTTTTATTTGTACTGCCTCTTTGGCCGAGTCTCGGGGAAGGCCTGAGTCAGTAGGCAGTGTTAAATTTGATATAAGGATCCAGGAAGATCTTAACACTTAAAAGGATTATTCCAAATGATCTTAGCAGGAGGAACAAGTGATCACAGACTTTTTCTTAAGAGTCTCAGGCAAGAGCCGTGGGGTTCACTGGGGCTCACTCTGGCTGGCATGTTTTTTCTCGCTTTGAATCAACATGGAGTCCACCAAGGACGAGCTACAGAATCTGAGCCCTGGTTACATCATCTAAAAAAAAGAATTGCAAGATCCAGTGATTTCATCAAATCAGCTTTCCCTCTTTTTTTTTAATATTTATTTATTTATTTGGCTGCGTTGAGTCTTAGTTGGGTCACGTGGGATCTTTTATTGGAGCGTGCAGGCTCTCCAGTTGTGGTGCTCCCCTGTGGCACATGGAATCTTAGTTCCCTGATCAGGAATCAAACCCATGTCCCCTGCATTGCAAGGCAGATGTTGAACCACGGACCACCGGGGAGATACTTAGCTTTCCTCTTCTCCAGGGGAGGGTGATTTGAGGAGGCGTGTGGGAGGTGACGAGCATGTAGGGAGCTCTCTTCCTGCCCTGGTGCAGGGTCAGCTGAGTGCACAGCCTGCTCTGGAGACCAACACAGCTCCTGGAATAAGCACTAGATGGAGAATCAAAAGATCTGGATACCATGGTATTATTTTGGACAATTGACATTAGTTTCACATCTTCATCTATAAAATGGGTTAGTTGGACTAGATCAATGCCCCCCAACTCCCACAGTAGAAATCAGTTCTTTACATAAAAATCTTGCACATAAACCTTACTTGGAAAACAAATAGTAGCAGAACTTCCTTTCTTGACTGAGGGACGGAGGTCTGGGTCCTATCCTCCAACCCTCATCTTTCCTCACTACTCCCTCCTTACTTTCCATGAACCTCTATAGGCAGAGAACACAGGTGGGAAAAAAAAAACTTAACTATCTCTTGGATTCCTTTCAGTTGGAAAAATTCTGGATCTTATCTTATGAGCCTTAGGAAAGACCCCCATCCTCGTGAAATTTCACCACTGGCAGTTTACCTTTTGCATTGTCTTTTCCTTGTTTTCTTTTAAGCAAAGTCATCTGGAAAGGTGATTTTAAGTCACCAACACTTTAATCAGTGCATTTTGCTACCCTGTTACTGACTTGAGGGTATTCATTCATGGGCATCAGCCCTCTGCCCAATGTCCTGTTAGACTCTGAATACAGTGATTAAAGGACCACAGAGCAGAAACTCCCAATTATGAAGCTGTGACCTAGCGGTTGGGCTTCCTAGATAGCACTAGTGGTAAAGAACCAGTCTGCCAATGCAGGAGACATAAGAGACTCAGATTCGATCCCTGGGCTGGGAAGATTCCCTAGAGGAAGTCATGGCAACCCACTTCAGTATTCTTGCTTGGAGAATCCTATGGACAGAGGAACCTGGTGAGCTGCAGTCCATAGGGTAACAAAGAGTTGGACATGACTGAAGTGACTTAGCATGCTCTCATGAGACCCAGGGGTTAAGGACATGATTAAAAAGATGTCAGCTCAGGGGCCTTAGGAAGGGGATGGTATCTTGGGAAGATAACGGATGGATTCTAGGAAGAAGGAACAGTTGATCTGAGTCTAATGTATTAGTAGGAGTTAACCAGGTAAAGAAGGAGGTGTTAGTCTCTTAGTTGTGTCCGACCCTCTGCCACCCCATCAACTATAGACTGCTAGGCTCTGTCCATGGAATTCTCCAGGCAAGACTACTGGAGTGTGTAGCCATTTCCTTCTCCAGGGGATCTTCCCAACACAGGGAGCTAACCCAGGACTCCTGCATTGCAAGCAGATTCTTTACCATCTAAGCCACCAGGGAAGACCAAAGAAGAAGGAAGAGAAAGTAATTCCAGGTGGAAGGACTTATCTTATGTAAAGACTGGCAGATCAAGGGTCCTGAAAGTCCAAAATGACTCTCAGTTGGGTTCAGGAGGAAAATTGCAGAATTTAAAGCTTGATCTCTCTTTTTGGGGATGAGGAAAGGTTGAGGATAAAGATAATAAAGAGGACTGTTTAGTTTTTTATCTTAGTGTGCCTATCACATTACCAGAAATAAGGTATATGTGTGTGTACACCTGCAAGTACAAAGCCTCTCCCAAAGCCTTTCAGAATCCTACAAAATGCCCCCATTTTATAGATCACAATCACTTAGAGACCAAGAGGTAAGATGGTCAGGGTCTCAGGTGTACATCTGCAGAGCCCACCTCTTTGGTACTATGTCACTCTGATTTGTTTCTGTTCTCTCAATGGGAGAGAGGGAATTAGGAATGAGCTGGAGAAGAGGAGGGACAGGATCCAAGAAGGGGAAAGGCTACGTGAGGGTTTGGGGAAAGTCTAAGAGGAGATAGGACTTTCACCTGGCCAGGGTCCTTCTGGGCTCTGCCCTGCCCTCTGCTCCAGGACTGGACACACGCGGTCCCCCTTGTGGTCACACTGCAGAGCTCTGCTGGCGCCAGCAGCCCAAGGCGGGCACTGATTTGCTCTCCTAGATTTTTCTGGACCATCTGCATTCTCCCCAGGGCCCCCTTTACACCTGGCACTGGACAGGGCTCTTTCACTGGTAAGATCCAACAACTGGCAAGCCAGTCAGGCGCAGGGCTGGCACCAAATGGCTCTCAATGAGCGCCATCCTGAGGCTAAGCGACCATGGTGGAGACGGCCGCTGGTGAGGCTGGAGGCCCCAACACAGAGGGTGTGATCTGAGACGCCCCCAGAGAAGCATTTTTTGACACCAAATGCGTTGAACAGAGCAGGAGGCCACATGGCAAGCTGGGGGTGGAGTTCTCTGATCTATTTCCTGGTGTTCCTTTACGCAACCCCTCTCTGTGCCTCAGGTTTCACACCCATAAAAGCACGGGCTCTCTGATTCAGACAGCCCCATCCATGACTCCACAGATCACCCAGGAGTCATTTGGAGGTGGTGGGATTTCCCTGTGCTCGGGTCGTGCTGCAGATTGGTGTGTGAGGAGAGTCAGGTGTTCAGACAGGGTGGGGTCGGATCTCTCATTTCCAGAGGCAACAGCTCACACATTAGCATCTCACTCTTTGTCTTGCTTGGGAGACTGGACACAGCTTGTCAAGTTCAGGGGTAATGGGTGATCTCTGAGTTTCCTTTGCCCTGAAGAAACACATGGCTTCACCAGGCACAGCTAAGCTGATGGCACGCCTGAAACTGCCAGTCAAGGTTCCCCTTCTGGATCGTTTTCAACTAACCACCTCGACTGCCCCTTGGTTCAACTTCACACCAGACAAGTTCGTGATGCGCCTGCCACACCCAAAGGGGCAACGGGAGCTGGTCACTGAAGCCAAGTGTCTGGACCTTCTTCCATCTCCTTCCACAGGAACAGATAATGGAGATGTAGAAGTGGGCAGCATGCCATGTTATCTGGGTGCTAACTATCTAACAACTTTATAGACTATGTTGATAGTTCATTACCAGAAACGTGCGTGATGAGCACAGCCTCCAGAGACAGGTTCCTTACGTGGAAAACCTGACTCTGCCGTTCCCAGCTGTGTGACCTGGACCTGTGTCCTCAACCTCACTCCCCGATCTGAAAAACGGGAATCATGATATCCTCTCAGGTTTTGAGGGGTTTAAATGAGTTAACCCAGGTAAGGCACTTAGAATTCTACTCCATTGGGAACCGTTAAGGGAACGGTGGTGTGGGAGATAAATGTGGAGTTCTGGATGGACATGTACACACTACTGTATTTAAAATAGATAATCAACAAGGACCTACTGGATAGAACAGAGAGCTCTGCTCAATATTATGTAACAACCTAAATGGGAAAAGAATTAAAAAAAGAATAAGTAATGTATAACTGAATCATTTTGCTGTACACTTGAAACTAATACCACATTGTCAATTATACTCCAATATAAAATAAAAATTAAAAAAAAAAACACTGCTCCATTAGTAACATTAGCCATTTCTTAAATTATCTGTAACATATGGGAGTGTGTGTGCTGCATACTAAGTTGTTTCAATTGCCTCTGACTCTTTGTGACCCTGTGGATTTTAGCCCACCAGACTCCTCTGCCCATGGGATTCTCCAGGCAAGAATACCAGAGTGGGTTGCCATGCCCTCCTCTAGGGAATCTTTCCAACCCAGGGATCGAACCCACGTCTCTTACTCCTGCATTGACAGGTGCGTTCTTCTCCACTAGTGCCACCTGGAAAGCCCAACATATTGGAGACTTGTGGCCAATTAAAAGATTAATCCAACTCAGGTCTTGTTCTCTGGAAATCACAGGAGAAAGTTACTGAAGCCTCTTTCTCCTTCCAAGGTCTCATATAACTCAGGTAGAACCACAGAGGCAGGACAGGAGATCCTGTGGGGATGTCAAACTTCTCACCTTCCTATTGCAGGGGCTCCCAGAAGGATAGCTGTTTTGGAAATGTTTTTAAATTTATTTTTTTAACTGAGGTATCACCTACATATAGTAAAATACAAACATATTAATATATTTACACCCGTGGAACCACCACCATGAACAAAATATAAAATATTTACCATCACCATGTACATTTCCCACACGCCTCACCCCAGGCAGGACACCTCTCCTCCAGGTACTCTCTCCTTTCTGACTTCTAATAACCATGTATTAGTTTCTTGTATCCTTGAGTTTCATAAAAATAGAATTTTATCTGTGGTATGCCAGTGAATGTTTGACAACAGGCTCTCCAAAATAAATACATTTTTTAAAAAAGCCTGATTTGTAGCCCATTTCCCTGGCAATCACCATCACTGATTTGAAGTCATCATAGTGAAGTCCTTGAACAGAGAGTTGGGAATAGATGTACAGTAGACCACAATTCTATAGTTTTTCCACCATATAGATACAACAGGTCTGAATAGCCCCAATCATATAGATAATGTTAAAAGTGTAGTAAAAGAATTAGGAAGTGTTCTGAGTATTAGGAGTTAGAGTTCTGAGTTTGTATAATCTTAGTCTTAAATATAATTTACCTAGTTGTGTATTTAAATAATTTATTTTTTAATAACAAAGGTTGCATTTAACAGTCAGCTTGCAAAATTCCTGAAAACATAATGATCAGTTCTCACGAGCTTTTATGAGCTGTCTCCTGATCACTACTGTATCATTCGCTATATACTAACCTTTTGTGTCTGGCTTCTTTCATGCAACATAATACCCATGAATTTCATTCCTGTCACTCTGTGCATCAGTCTTTTATTCTTTCTTTTTTGTATTGATGTGTAACATTTCATTCCATGGATATACCATAGTTTACTTATTCACTTCCTGGTGGATGGTTGTTGGGTTATTTCCTGTTTTCTGCTACTACTTAGTAAGCTGCTGCTATCACTCATGTATATACATTTTAACAGAAATATGTACTCATTTCTCTTGGATATATGCCTTGGAGTGGATTTTCTGGGTCTCAGTTAAGCATGTTTATTTTCAGTGCATTATGTCAAACTGGTTCAAGTGGTTGAAGCAGTTCAATCTTTCATCTGCGATATTGGAGAGTTCCATTGCTCCACTTGCTTGCCAACACTTGGTATCATCAGCCTTGAAAATTTTAGCCATCCTGGTAGATGTGTAGGAATTAATTATATCGTAAGGATTTTGTTTCCCTTATAAGTAATGATATTGAGTTGCTATTGGATTTCAACTGTTGTTTACTCCTCAGTTTGAAGTGAAGTGAAGGTTGCTCAGTCGTGTCTGACTCTTTGCGACCCCATGGACTATACAATCCATGGAATTCTCCAGGCCAGAATACTGGAGTGGATAGCCTTTCCCTTCTCCAGGGGATCATCCCAACCCAGGTCTCTCTCATTGCAGGCAGATTCTTTACCAGTTGAGCCACAAGGGAAGCCCACTCCTCAGTTAAAAAGTCATAAATAAATTCATTTTTGGAAATTGCTCCTGGGATTACTGGTGATCTTATTCAGCTTTGCCAAAGGCAGTGGCTACTATTCTAGAATTTAGGTTCTTTCCCAGGAAAGTTAGCATTGGATATCTGTTAACACCCCAAAGGGTGTTTTGTGACCAAAGGGGCTATTTGTGACCGGAGTGGTAGATCGTTAAGGCCAAATTACGGTGGCTCCTGATGGCCCATGAGTTCCCTCAGAACGTGTCTTGAAAGGAAAGGAACTTCCAGGCAGCAGGGTACATGACCCAAGGTTCTATTTCTGCCCTTTTTTTTAGCCACAGGACTTTGGGAGGCCATATAACCTTCTAATCCTCAATTTGCTCTGAGTCCAATAGGGTCTGAGCTATTGAGGGGTTCTGACGATGCATGGAGAACTTCTGTAAAACTGTGGGTAGATGTTACTTCTAAGTAGTTCTTCGGGGGTCAGCAGAGGGTGTCCACGGAGAATGGGAGGAGAGGATGACCCGAGGTTTCGAACACACTGTGTCTTCCAGAAAGATGAACTCCAGTGGCTTGATTTTGGCAAGTGCTCAAAAACAATAGAAAGTTTGACTTATGTTTTAATTCTAAAAATCATAAATGCTAATTGAAGGAAATCTGGGAAACACAAGAAAGAGTAAAAAAGAAGAAAAAATTATCCACAATCCCATTTCCAAAGTCGATTATTGTTAATATTATACATGCACACATCTGTTCCCACTTAGTCTTGTAATATGCCATTTGCAACTCCTTCATATCATGTTTTTAATGATTGTGTTGCATTCCATTTTGGTGAGTATATAAAAATTTATTTAACCACAAGATGGTGTTTTTTACCTGCTCTCCACTTAATATCTTCTGGATACTTTAAGATTTATAAATTTTTCACTGCTTAACATGCCAGAACTTGCCTAGTTACCACTTTTTGAACATTAAATCTCCCACAAGGAACAGGACTATCTGATTAGCAGTTATTTGTGGACAAAAAAGCAACCCTGACAAAAAAGCAACAGGGAAAGAACACAAACGTCTCAAAGTGGGACTTAACATTTCTAAAATATATAATAATGTTAGTTCAGAGAGATGATATGGGGTGGGAGGTGGGAGGGGGATTCAGAAATGGGAGCTCGTATACACCCATGGTGGATTCATGTCAATGTATGGCAAAACCAATACGGTATTGTAAAGTAAAATAAATTAAAAATAAAATAAAATATATAACAATGTTAGTTCATTATCCCTTTATCATTCATTCTATTTCCTCTCATTTTTTCAAAGCCAGATATTTCTCTCTCCTTGACTTAGCTCTGCTGCTTCTCTGCTGGGAGACCTTGCGCCTGTGACCTGTGTTCTCCAGGCCTTTGTTTTCCCATCTATAAAGTGGGTAACGAGGCTATTCAAGGTTGTTGTGAGAACTAAACCTAATTAAGGACCTGGACACATTTTCTCACCTGCCCCTAAACAGCCAAGAACCATGGCAAGCACTAATGAATTAGGTTTATAAAAACAGTTTTGCTGCTGAGTGAAGAAAGATTCAGAAAACACAACAGAGAGCAGGGTCAGGCATAAGATCAGAGCCGAGGCTAGAAAGCAGGGATTTTGGTTCCTTCCAGTGGTCTGAAGGGCCTCTAGTAGATCGTTTCTCCTGTGGAGTTCAGAAGGCTGTGCAAACATTTCTGTCTCCTTTCCGTGCCCTTGTGTGAGGATGTCAAACATAATTTGAATGTCAGAACTGCCCTTAGCAAGACAACATGTGAGAGTCTTAATTTTTTCCCCTATTGCTTTCCCAGTGTTTCTTCACTTCAGAAGTTTTTGTTCTGTCTAGCTGTTGCTTTCTGATTCTTTCCAGTGTTTTTCCCTAAGCAGGAAGGCAGCGGTCCCTCTGAGGGCCCCAACACGAATGATGTCACGTCATTGACTTCCAGGGACCATTAGGCAGCCAGTCCATCGCGTGTATGTCCTTGCTGCCAGCGGGACATGGAATATGGGGGAAGCGGGAGCCATCCTCCCCTGCTGGTCTGACAGTCGTCACTATGCTGGAGACAGAGGAGGCCTTGTTAATGGCAGCTCCTATCTGACACCTGGACTTCCTAGAAAGATGAATGTTCTCTTTAACATGGAAAAACAGAAACAAAAAAGCCCCACCTTGCCCTTCCAAGAAAGACGCGTAGGACATGTCTTGGTACTCACTCCCGCTTGCCTCTGCTGCCCCTATTTCTGCCACTCTATTTGAAGGATTTCTCCCTTTCTACCATGAAGCACACTTAATTGCCCAGCACATTGCAGAGACTGACTTTCCTTGGTGTGTGGATCCATTTGACAGCTCGAAGGCATTGGGAAACGATACCTTCCTCTCTATCACCTTCTGCACGGTGAGGTCCACACTGTCTAACCCTCTTCGCTCCTTAACTCACTTCTTCACCCACGGCCACATGGGCTTGGTGCTCAGCCCTCTGCCAGGATCACAGGGTCAACTGACCTCCTGGCCACTCTTCTGTCCGCAGCCCGTGTACCTGCTTTCCCTCCCGCCTGGGGTGCCCTTGTCTGTCCCTCCCTCTTGAAAATTTCCATTTCTGAGTCTTCCTAGTTTGCAAACATTCCTCCTTCCTCTTGTGTTTTTGGCAGATCGTCTGCACTCCCCTTTGTGAATTGCTCTTTTCTATGTTCATTCTTTATATCACTGGTTTTCAAACTATCTTATTTTTTTGCAGTGGAAACTTTTTTTTTTTAACAAGTTAAATTTATGTATACCTAAGGAGAAGGAAATGGCAACCCACTCCAGTGTTCTTGCCTGGAGAGTCCCAGGGACGGGGGAGCCTGGTGGACTGCCGTCTATGGGTTCGCACAAAGTCGGGACACGACTAAAGTAACTTAGCAGCAGCAGCAGCAAGCCTCATATAAAGAGCAGAAAATCACAACTGCTGTGGTTGAAACAGAGGTGGTGGTTCTGGGAGCTAGCGGTGATTTGCTCCCTGGTCTCCTCTCCCAGAAGCCCTGAAGGGACCTCTCTAGACCCTGGCGCTCTGGGAAGAACAGTGTGCGAACCACACCCTTGAATGCTAGGTTTTCCAGACTTGGCCTCTTCATCTCTCCCTCTACGTACTTGCACTGGATGGTCTCATTCTTCCAAGAGTAAACATCACTTACTCTCCTTCCTCCAAATGTGGTGAGTGCAGAGGACAGTGAGGAACATCCCGATACTTCTTTCAAGCAATTGAGACATGAGACACAGGAGACAGGGGAGAAAAAGTCAGCTTCATTACTAGCTTTAAATCTATAGCCAGATGGGCTTGCTTTCTTCTCAGTTAACTTATTCACCAGTCCTGGTCTTCACTGGACATGTACAAACATTTCTGCCTGGCTGGAGAGCTGTCCAGAATTCTTCCAAAGGAGAAGGTAGAAGGGGTGATATTCTCTCAAAGGCGTCAGAGAAAAAGTCACTTCTCCTCCCAAGGGGAAGAGTCTGGAAGGGGTGAAAATAGAGACCAGGCACGTTCCCCTTCACCGAAAAGAGTGGTCCTGTTCCCTGGTGCTTTGTAATTTATATTAAAGCATTTAATGGATGGGGGCCAGTGATGCCAGGCATAGCCATACATGGACCCATTCTCCATAGTAAAGAACTTGCCTAATTCTGCATAAATCTCCAGTGTTCCACCAGACATTCTTGCAAGTGAATGATGGTTCTGATTAGCCACACCTGGACCAAGACTCTGTCTTTCCAAAAGGAAGTACTTTTACAGAGTTTTGATAGACATTTTATACTAAATGGGACTTGAGTGTTGATTATCCTTTGGTAGATTGAGAACATAGATGAAGATTGCTAATATTTCATAAAATTATGTCACTGATAATAATGACTCATAGTATTTTCATCACTGACACAATATTGTCATTGTCACCACTGTGTCAGCCAGTATCTGTGGCTCTTGCATACTCTGTGTTTCCACATGTAAGTACAAGCAGCTGATGGCTCCCTTTTGGCTTCTGATAATTTGTGCCCAAATATTTACATATTAAACTGCATCTTTTAAATTTTATTTATTAGCGTTTATTTAAGTATTTACTTAAAAATTACCCTCTTTTTATCCCTAACGTGAAAGTTAACAGTGAAAAAAAGTGAAAGTATTTATTCGACTGTTTGCAACTCCGTGGTCTGTAACCCGGCAAGCTCCTCTGCCCATGGAATTCTCCAAGCAAGAGTACTGGAGTGGGTAGTCATTCCCTTCTCCAGGGGATCTTACAGACCCAGGGATCAAACCCAGGTCTCCTACACTACAGATAGATTCTTCACCATCTGAGCCACCAGAGAAGCCCAACATTATAGGTAGGGTGATTAAATTTTTTTCCTTAGGTAGGTTATATTACCTGTGCATTCTGTATCAAAATAGGAAAGGCAGAGTTACAAATTATTTCTTATAAAAATTAGGCCCTGGGTCTGTACTGGCCTCGTGCAGGGAGATCATGGAAACAAGAGGTCAGAAAAACAGAGTCCTCTTCCACAGGGTGATTTGTTTAAAAATTCAGATTCCTAGGAACAGCGGCTGTGCTTTGCTGAAGCAGCCGTGAAGAGATACCCCACACCCAAGGTAAGAGACCCCCAAGTAAGATGGTAGGTGTTACAAGAGGGCATCAGAAGGCAGACATACTGAAACCATACTCACAGAAAACTAGTCAATCTAATCACACTAGGACCACAGCCTTGTCTAACTCAATGAAACCAAGCCATGCCTGCAGGGCAACCCAGGACGGGCAGGTCATGGTGGAGAGGGCTGACAGAACGTGGTCCACTGGAGAAGGGAATGGCAAGCCACTTCAGTATTCTTGCCTTGAGAACCCCATGAACAGTATGAACAGGTAAAATGATAGGATACCAAAAGAGGAACTCCCCAGGTCATTAGGTGCCCAATATGCTACTGGATATCAGTGGAGAAATAAGTCCAGAAAGAATGAAGGGATGGAGCCAAAGCGAAAACAATACCCAGTTGTGCATGTGACTGGTGATAGAAGCAAGATCCGATGCTGTAAAGAGCAATACTGCATAGGAACCTGGAATGTCAGGTCCATGAATCAAGGCAAATTGGAAGTGGTCAAACAAGAGATGACAAGGGTGAACGTCGACATTCTAGGAATCAGAGAACTAAAATGGACTGGAATGGGTGAATTTAACTCAGATGACCATTATATCTACTA
>SJYT01007108.1:12735-29141 GCA_006410635.1 Cephalophus harveyi | reverse complement strand
GGATCCAACCAGTCCATTCTGAAGGAGATCAGCCCTGTGATTTCTTTGGAAGGAATGATGCTAAAGCTGAAACTCCAGTACTTTGGCCACCTCATGTGAAGAGTTGACTCATTGGAAAAGACTCTGATGCTGGGAGGGATTGGGGGCAGGAGGAGAAGGGGACAACCGAGGATGAGATGGCTGGATGGCATCACGGACTCGATGGACGTGAGTCTGAGTGAACTCCGGGAGATGGTGATGAACAGGGAGGCCTGGCGTGCTGCGATTCATGGGGTCGCAAAGAGTCAGACACGACTGAGCGGCTGAACTGATCCAAAGAGGACTGCACCAAAGCTCTCAGGAGAAAGACCAAGCTTCTTCCCATGCTTAGAGGTCTCTCTACGGTGTGGCGTCTGCCTGACTCTCCACATCCTATGCTCCAGGCTGCTTGGATGCAGGAAGTTCTCTGAAGGTGCCATGCTCTCTCTCTCCTCCTGGACCTTGCACTCCCTATGCCTCCCTGGTGGCTCATTGGTAAAGAGTCCTTCTGCCAGTGCAGGAGACATGGGTTCAGTCCTTGGGTTGGGAAGATCCCCTGGAGGAGGGCGTGGCAACCCATTCCAGTATTCTTGCATGGAGAATCCCATGGACAGAGGAGACTGGTGGGCACCAGACCATAGCGTCCCAGAGTCAGATACAGCTGAGTGACTAAACAACAACAACAATGCCTCCCTGACTTCTCTGAGGAGCATCTCTGACATCCCAGGGGGAAGTAAGAGTCCCTCCTCTCGGCTCCATGTCTCACCTTATGTCGACTTCTCTTTGCTGCCTCAAGCTCTTAAGTTCCTCCAGGGGAAAGACCATATCCCTTTGACTTCTGCAGTCCTAGGTTCAAGCCTAAGAGAAGCGTCCTTTCTCTTACTGCCCAGAACAGAGGTGGGGACATAGATCTTCACACCAGAACAAACAGCATTTACTTGAAAAGCTGTAAATCTCTGGTCCATCGGGCACTCATGAGGTCAAATGGTGGAATCCACCCCAGCAAAGCCAAGGTGAAATAAAGGTCTTGGAGAAGAAGGAAAACTTTCCTCCAAAGATTATCTTGGGAGACAATATCTTTTATTCTTTAGTGTCTCTGCCAGAAAAATCAATTCTTAAATTATGCATTGAGTCATTTTGAAAGCAATCTTCCTAGAGTGCAAAGCTTTATCAAAGTTGACATTATTCCTGCTATCAGAGCAGATTAGTTTCATAATTTAATACTTAATCTGTCCACAAAGCATAGTGATGAAGTTGTCGCTGCTTCCTGGGTACTGAGGGGAATCGAAGGCCTTTTGGATGAGTTTTACTCTCCCAATACCTCATCAAGTGAATGAAACTTGAAAGTAATAAAAAGAGACTCATGAAATGATGCTCATTGTGGTTTGCAGCTCTAATCCCTTAATTATCAGCAGCTTAACAGCCTTCCCTGACTTCCTTTTGACTTTCTTCTTCCCACTGAGTGACAGGGTGCAATCGTTGATCAGGAGACCCTGGAAAGAACCTTAGAGGTTGTTTTCACCTGTCAGTCAGAGCAGGTGGGTTAAAGGGCATGAAACTGAAGCCAGTACACTCAGTTCATTAGCTGAAGGCCTTGAGGAGGACCCTGCACATTTCTGTACCTTGCTTTCTTGATAAGTTAGGAGTGGGAATGCCTGTTTTGCAGAGTTGTTGGGCAGATTGAACGAGAGGTAACTGAATGGCTGCTGAAAGAAAGGTGTTATTCAACAAAGGGTTGCTCCTGCTCCACGGGGACACACATCTGCCGTGCTTGCTCTCCTGCTCTATAAGTGTTATCTTCAGCCTTGGGTCACAGTGGGACATCTCATTCCTTCACTTTCTTCTGCTTTTGACTCGTTTGACTGCACTGCACAGCATGCAGGATCCCTGACCAGAGACCAGGGATCAAACATGTGCCCTCTGCAGTGGAAGTGTGGTGTCTTAACCACTGGACCACCAGGGAAGCCCCTTATTTCTTCCCTGGTGCCTCAGACAGTAAAGAGTCTGCCTACAATGCAGGAGACCCGGTTTCACTCCCTGGGTGGGGAAGATCCCCTAGAGAAGGAAATGGCAACCCACTCCAGTATTCTTGCTTGGAAAATCCCATGGACAGAGGAGCCTGGTAGGCTACAGTCCATGGGGTCGAAAGAGTCAGACACGACTGAGCAACTTCACTTTCACTGTCAGTAATTCTGAAGTCTGAGGGCAAAATTTCAAGTCTCTCCCTTCCTGGAGCCAATGCTTGATTTTCCAACTTTCTCAATGCTTTTGCAGTAGGCTTTTGTTGCTATCATTAATGCTGAAACTCCTTGTGAAACACTGGCCACTCAGATAATCCTTTAAAACACTGTGGTAAATGAGAAAATCTGAGAAGTGTCCCTTTTTGTGTTAATTTTACCAGATTTATACCTTGGGAAGGCACTGGGTGAAATTGGAATAGCTGGAGAATCAAATATAGAGTGGCTGGAACAACATTATTATTATTGCCAGTTCTAAAGTACTGTGGTTGTTTTCAATTGAAATACTATAGAAACATCTCAATTAACTGGACATCAGCCTTCCTGGAACTTCTAGTAATTTGATGAAATGCAACACAACAGTAGAACTTGACCAAGTTCCCATAAGGGTATAGGCCTATGCTCTATGTTCTGTGCTTCATTTTGCATACTCCTATCAATATCTACCCACAGTATTGAATAATGAGAAGTAATATGAACCAAGGGGTCTTGAGGCTGTAACTTCCCCAGAGAACTTTCTGCTATGATGGAAATGTTCTCCAATGGCACTGCCCAATGCAGTACCTGTGCTTACTGGGCACTGGAAACATGGCTAGTGACTCAGAAACTGAAATTTTAATGAAATTAAATGTAAATTTAATTATTGGAAAGCCCCATTGTATGATATTTCAAGTCAATGATGCATTTTCTATTATGGAATATTTTTAAATATTCAGAAGGTTACAGAAGGTGTTATAAACCATCAACTGGAATATACACATAAGTAACCTTTTGCTATATTTGCTTCAGAGATTTTTAAAGAAATAAAATAATAAAGATACAGTTGAAGTTTTCTTAGGATTCCACCCCCCATTACCAGAAGCATGTGTATCCTTCCCATCCATGTTTTTATAGTTTAACTATTTATCAACACTATCTAGCCTTTAAACAATTTAAACAAATGGCATTATACTGTAAATACTGTATAAAACTTGCTTTTTCCATTTATTAATATGCTTTTGAGCCCTATGCATGCTAATACATGAAAACTAGCTTCATACATAAATCAGACTCATTCAGACTTAACTCTTCTAGAAAGTTCCAGTTTATAAATACACCACAATGTATCTATCTAGTCTTCTAAGGATGGTAACTTTGAGTTGTTTCTAACTTTTTTCTTTTGCAAGCAATACTGTGATGAACAGCCTAGCATATTTTTTCTTGGGCATATGTGGGAGGGTTTCTCTACAGTCATTTGTATTTGCTATGATTACTGATAACTGTAGACTTGTTTTTACTAGCTTAATTTATGTTTTTTGTTTCTATTTATTATATTTTTTCTTTGCTTCTCCACCTACCTCTTTCCCTTTCACCTGTTTAGAAGTTATAGATACAATTCTATTCATTTGGTGGTTAATCGTTAGCCAGCATGATTAAAGATAATATCTCTCTATATCTCTATTATTTTTTCCTTTTTTTTTTTTTTTTCAGACAATACAAGGAACTCAGAGTTCTTTAACTTTTACAATCTTCTCACAGCTTCTATGTTATTGTTGGGTAATATATTGAGTACTTAGTTGCTCAGTCAGGAGCAACTCTTTGCAACCCTTTGGACTGTAGCCTGTTTGGCTCCTCTGTCCATGGGAATTTTCAGGCAAGAATACTGGACTGGGTTGCCATTTCTTCCTCCAGGGGATCTTTCCCACCCAGGATCAAACCTGCATCTCATGTATTGCCTGCATTGCAGGTGGATTCTTTACCCGCTGAGCCACTGGGGAAGCCTGGGTAATATTTTAGTTCCATCTTGAAAAAAAAAAAAACCAAAAACCTCCTAGTTGGTCATCATTATTGTTATAATTTTACAGTCAGTACTATTTAGATGTATTAACTTTTTTATCAGCTCCTTGCCTCACCATTGCTTTTTTGCATCTCACCCCTTTCTTCTGGGTTGAGTTTCTTTTTTGCTAAGATGTCACCTTTGGTATTACTTTAGTGTCGGAATGTTATGGTAAATTATTTCAGACATAAAAGTCTAAAATATATGCTTTATGATTAAAATACCTTTGTCTACTCTCTCGTGTATAATAATTTGACCTGGACTTTTAGTAGAATCTCCTATTAGCGCTCTCCTTTCTCTGGGACTCATTAAGTGTATGCTGAACCTTTTCACTCTATACTGTGCATCTCTTTATTTCTTTCATACTCTCTACTTCTTTATTGCTGCAGTTGGATGCTTTCCTCAAATCAATCATCCGATTCATTTGTTCTTTCTTCAGATGAGTGTTTATTGAATTTTTAATTTTAATGACTTTTTAAAAATTTCCATGAGTTCAATTGAATTTCTTAAAAATGTTTCACTATCCCTTCCTTAGTGTCATGTTCCTTCATTTCATTTTCTTTCTTACTTTCATAATTTTATTCATTCATGTTATTGCAATATGTTATACTGGGTGCCATGATTTTAAGGTCTCCTTGGGATTGCTTCATATTTGTAGTTTTTGGTTCTGAATTGTTGCATTTGTTGTGTTTGCTGATTTTCTCCCAGCTGTTATTTACTTCATGTGATTAGTAAATTTTTTGATGAGCTTATCTTCAGTGGGAGTGGTTTTCCATGAAACACATATACTTGGTTGGGATTTTATGGAGCCCAGACTATTTTTATGGTAGCTTCTCAGACTGGGTTTTTATATCTCATTGGTAGTGTGGATTCAGATCAGATGCCTGTGCGTGTGGCCAAGTGTTGATGCTCTGCTCATTTTAAAGTGCTTCTTTTGCTTTTCAGGCCCTGAAAGATTGTCAGATTCCTTTTTTGCATTTAGTTTAGTTCAGTCGCTCAGTCGTATCCGACTCTTTGCGACCCCGTGGACTGTAACCTACTAGGCTTCTCCGTCCGTGGGATTCTCCAGGCAAGAATACTGGAGTGGATTGCCATTTCCTTCTCCAGGGGATCTTCCCGACCCAGGGATCGAACCCGGGTCTCCCGCATTAGAGGCAGACCTGGCCAATAAAAGGACTTCTGCTGCCGCCTGTTTCAGAGACTTCATGGTTTTTGTGTTTACTTGGGAATGGGCTCAGTTCCAGGTCCTCATCTCTTATGGGCTGAGATCCCGGGTAGTTATTTAGTCACCAGTCTCTGTGATATGTACTTGGTTCCAATACCCATGTGGACTGTTTCTTTTTAGCAAAAGGAAGGAAAAACAAAAAAATGTATTTTATAAAGAGGTTCTCAACCTCATTTGTAATCGGGGACATTCAAAACACAACCAGAGGGAAATACCATTTTACTCTTCTAAGAATGGCAAAAATTCTGGCGGCAACCTTTATCCAAGCATTGGCAAGGATGTGGAGAATCAATGACACCATTCTTTGCTGATAGGAGTGTTAATTAGTGCAACTGCTTTGGGTAGCAGTTTGGTATCACTTAGCAAAATAGAGAAATTCTATTATCTCCCCTTCTAGAGAAATTCTTCCACATGCACTCCTGCAACTTGGACGAGAATGGTTACCCTAGGACGGATCAAAACACCCCCAACTGGCATCAACACAAATGTCTGAAAAAGTAGAATATATTTTATATTCTTCTTACAATGGCATTTCATACAGCAATAAAAATGTATGTAATTTACATCTGGCATGAAAACACAGATAAATCCTACAGTCAGAATATGACTGACAGAAGCAAGTCACGAAAGGACGTGTAAAAAAGAATGTATTATTTTCATAAAGTGCAGAGCAGATAGAAGAAACTATATTCCCATCCAATCAGTCTATCTGTATTCCTCTCTCCTTCTCTCTCTCCCCACTTCCATCTTGAGATGACCTTGGGCAAGATTTTAATTTGCCAGCGCTTGAGTGGTGCTTATACTGTGCGCTTCTGGTTTCATTTGTTCATACATTAATTCAACAAACATTGAGTGCCAACTGCATGCAAAGCACTGTTGTTGGTGCTGATGGCAAAACAGACAAAAATCTTGCTTCTAGTCTGGAGCTCATATTTTGGGGGGTGGATGAGGGTAAGGAGGAGACAATAAAGTAAAATAAACATGTGAATTGTACAGTATAACAGAGGGTGATAAGAACTATTTGTTGTTGCTGTTTAGTCGCTAAGTCATGCCCAACTCTTTGAGACACCATGGACTACATAGCACGCCAGGCTGCCCTGTCCTTCACTACCTCCTGGAGTTTGCTTAAGCTCATGTCTCTTGATTCAGTGATGCCATCTGATGCCATCAATCATCTCATCCTTTGTTTTCCCCCTTTCCTCCTGCCCTCAATCTTTCCCAGCATCAAGGTCTTTTCCAATGAATCAATTCTTTGCATCAAATGGCCAAAGTATTGGAGCTTCAGCTTCAGCATCAGTCCTTCCAATGAATATTCAGAGTTGATTTCCTTTAGAATTGACTGATTTGATCTCCTTGCTGTCCAAGGGACTCTCAAGAGTCTTCTCCAGCACCACAATTCAAAAACATCAATTCTTTGTCACTCAGCCTTCCTTATGGTCCTACTCTCATATCCATACATGACTACAGGGAAAACCGTAGCTTTGACTATACGGACCTTTGTCGGCAAAGTGATGTGTCTGCTTATTAATATGCTGTATTGTAAAGTCAGGAGAAGTTATGGTTTTAAATGGGTAATCAGGGAAGAACTCTTTGTGAAGGCAATGTTCAAACAAAGTCTTGAAGAAGTTAAGAAGCTATTGATATCAACATCTAGGAGGAGATCTTTCCAGATAGAGAGAAGGGCAAGTGCAAAGGTCCTGAGGACCTTCTTTATCAATCACCATTTTAGAATCTTATCAACATTAACTCTAAAAACCTTTAAATTTCCTTTCAGTGTTGGATGGTTCTTGTCGCAAATATAAGATTCATATTGTGTTTACAACCAAAAGGGAAACTTCCTGTAATTGTGAGTCTGTCACTGTGAGTGTGCATGACGGAATAATTTGGGGTAAAGGAAGACTTGAAATCACATTTTGTTATTTTGTTAATCAGTTCCTTTCAGCCAGTGTAGATTACCCTACAGAGCACCAACGTGAGACTCTGGCTGACCCAGGTTTGAACTTGAGCTCTGCGACTCTGGGGACTGGAGCCACTTATCTGATCTCCAGGCATAAAAAGATGAATACCCATCCGAAGCATCTTTGTGAAGACTGGGTGAAAATATAAATTCAAGTCTTTGTGTCCTTCAATAAAATTAAAATGTTTTTTTTACATATATTTTGTACAATTTAAAGTTATTAATATCCTGCTGCTGCTGCTGCTAAGTCGCTTCAGTCATGTCCAACTCTGTGCGACCCCATAGATGGCAGCCCACTAGGCTCCTCTGTCCCTGGGATTCTCCAGGCAAGAGTACTGGAATGGGTTGCCACTGCCTTCTCCAATGCATAAAAGTGAAAAGTGAAAGTGAAGTCGCTCAGTCTTGCCCGACTCTTCTCGACCCCATAGACTGCAGCCTACCAGGCTCCTCCATCCTTGGGACTTTCCAGGCAAGAGTACTGGAGTGGGGTGCCATCGCCCTCTCTTGGTATGCCAAATTTTTTGTTGAAAGGAGAAATTTTAAAAGCTCCAAGTGAGAAAGGGCAAATCACTTCACAAGGAGTTTGGGGTTGAATCTCAGCCTGGTGTAACAGCTCCACAGCTGTTAGTGTTTCTGGTCCTTCATCTCTCCTCCTCACTGCCCTGAGTGGGTGCCTTTGGTTCTCATGCTTATCACCTCATGGTTGCAAGATGCTGTTTCACCTCTAGCCTCAGGTCCACACAAGGAAGAATGAAGGTACTCATGAACACTTTTTTATCTTGAAATAGTCCTTTATAACATCATTTAAAATGTCTGCCTTTGAATACATATGCCAAAATTTATTTCTCTCTTCCCTCATTTGTGCACATGTATATTTACACACATATATGTGTATATAAATTACTAATAATAGCATATATGATTAAACCATATAGGTGTTTGAATAGACCATATAGGTGTGTGCTCAGTCATGTCTGACTCTTTGCAACCCCATGGACTGTAGCCCACCAGGCTCCTCTGTCCATGGGACTCTCCAGACAAGAATACTGGAGTGGGTTGCCATTTCCCCCTTCAGGGGATCTTGTGGACCCAGAAATTGAACCCAGGTCCCCTGTGTCTCCTGCATTGGCAGGTAGATTCTTTACTGTTGAGTGACTTGGGAAGCCCTATAATTAAACTGTAATGGTATATAATACTGGGTTGGCAAAAAAGTTTGTTCAATTTTAAGTAAAAAATAAAAGACACATTTTTGATTTTCACCCAGAACTTTACTGAACAGTGTACTCATTAACTGAAGGAACTTTTTGGCCAACTCAATAGTATATACACATAAACAATGCTACCGTGGACATCTTTGTAGTGAAATCTTTGCATCCATCCCAAGTTATTTTCTTAGGACACAGTCGTAGAAGAAACTTTGAGTCAGAGTGTATGCCCATTTCTAAGACTTTTGATGTATTTTGCTGAACTGCTGTTGAGAAAAGTAGAGGCATTTTCTTCTTTGAGGGTTGAATGTGAGAACCCTGTCACATTCTACCCACCTTCATCACACCACCAGCCATTGTCAGCATGGTTTATTCAATTCTTTGATTCATGTATTCATCTAATAAAAAGTAATAATTTTTGTTCTAATTTTTTTGGTATTGGTGAGGGTGATCACATTTAACACCTTTTTGTTCAAGTTTTGATGTTTAAGAATGTTTTATAAGATAGTTTCAAACACTTTCTTTTATCCTTCCAGCTACAGTAAATCATAATGCAAAAAAGAATATGTATTTATGCTGGCCTTGTTTCTTAGTGCTGTACTGCAAAATAACTTATCTGTGTTATGGTCTTTAAAATCTCACCCTCTGTGTCTAATATTAATACTTATGTCTTTGGTTAACACCTATATCATTTTAGTATTAAGATTAGGGTAATCTCAAATATAAGCATAAAATGATAATAGTATATTAGTCATACTGTTTTATGCTTACATAGTTTGTTTCTAGGGAGATCAGAAAACTGTGATATTATTATTTTAATGAATCATCTTTGCCAACCTACCTGTTATTCTATTGAATGGATGTCTGTACTTACACTAAAAAATTCTTCTTTGTGTATCTGAAATTCAAATTTAAATGAGCATTCTGTTTTGTCTTGTTTTTTTTTTCCTAAATCTGACAGCTCTGCATGAGAAGGGTCTGGAAGCTGCAGTCCTGGGTGAGGAGGTTGGTAGGAGTTGCAAGAGCAGGAGGGGCATCAGGCAGAGGTGGAGCCGATGCCCAGGAGGTGAGGGTCCCAGATGCTTCTCCTCCCGCGTCTACCAGCTCCTATTAACAGCTGCTGGCCCAAATCCTCCCTGTGTGGGGGACTTGAGCTGGGGCTGGGCAGATATATCCCTATCATCCTCTCCCCTACTCCATCCCTAGGGAAATTCCAGGAAAGAATTTTGGAGGTAGGAAGTATTGGGTTCAAATCCCACCCTTTTTAAACTAGCTTCGTGATTGGTGGCAAATTACTTAAACTAGTGGTCCCCAACCTTTTTGGCACTGGAAGGACCAGAAGACAACTTTTCCATGGATGGCGTGGGGGTGGGGGAGTCAGGTGGTAATGCAAGTGATGGGGAATGGCAGATGAAGCTTTGCTAGCTTGCCTGCTTGCCTGCTGCTCACCTCTTGCTGCGTGTCCCGGTTCCTTAACGGGCTGCAGACTGGTCTGTGGCCTAGAGGTTGGGGACCCTGGCTTAAATCCTTTGAACCTCTGTTTCCTTGGAAAAGGATGGCAATGAGCAAAGATGGAAAACTAGGAAGACTTATGACAGCTGAAACCACTGAACCATCCCTGATTTTAACTCCAGACTTCTTATTAAGTGACTTCCTATAACACAGAAAAAAATAAACCCAAACTCGCAGGGTCATTGTGAAGTTTGCATGAGATGATGTTTGAAAAGCTCTTAGCAGAGTCTTTGGTATCTCATAAGCTGCCAACATATGCGTCTGAATTTCAAGACACAGGGACTACTGAAGGCAGAGTAATCACTCAGGGGAATCACAGTAGTGCCCCTGGGAGAAGGGAAGACAATAGCAAAGCATGGGGAGACTGCAGACCAAAGAGACCAGGGATTCTAGTTTTGGGGGCACAAGGTTTGGAAGCCTTTAAAAATAAGCTATTTATGTTTCTCAATACGTGTTTTCCTCTGGGAATGAAACTAAATCTGTGAAGGTGATGTTGAATGCATTTGAAAGAGAGCAGTCTGGCAGCTACAAGGCTAGGCAGGTCCCAGGAAATCCAGCTACCCACCCTGGTTTCCTGGTCAGTCCACGAGGAAGTCTGAGCTGACTGGGACAGACATGTGCTTTTCTTCATGGAAAAGCAAACATGTGACCCAGACTTCTTTCTGTAGACCTACCAGAGTCTCAACAGCTCCCTCCTGATTCAACATCTTACTGAAAAGCTAAAGGGTTACCTATTTGTAAATATTGCTGAGACAGCTTTGGCAGCCCAGCCTAGCCCTTCCCTCTGTCTCCAAGAGCGCTTGTCAACAGCTCAAGTGCCTTCCAGTTTCCTGGAGAGGGGACTTGTTATGGGTTAATGAGGAGCGGACTTAAAGGGCAAGAGGAGCCATTAAGGCTTCTGGCTGGCCAGGGTCCTGTCGTTAGTGGGACAGGGGCATCTCTTCACCCACGTGGTTATCATCACCTGCCTGACAGGTGTGGCCTAGCGGGAGCTCCCTCCAGTTCACCTCATTAGAGTCGGAGACACCCTTTGCCTCTTCCTGAAGGCATGGATTTGATGCTGGAAACAGCAGGAGCTGAAAAGGACAGGCTGTTTTAGGGAGATAATAGGACTTCTTTCCTGACTGGGGAACTAGACAGAGGTGGGCATTTGGAATAAAGGAGATTAGGGAAGACAACTGCTAAAAACAGACACTGTTTTGGGTCTAGAGCAGCATTTTCCAAAGTTTGGGCGTTTATGTCCTGCCTTAGGGCTTTTTACTGCAATCACTTTAGAGTCTATGCTATTGTTTACTCAATCTTTTTTTAAATTGACTCTATATTTTTATTTAAATGCCATTCTTGTCTTTAATTTAGGCAATAATAGCAATGAACTCTCTTGGGCAAAAAATGTGGTTTCTTTCTAATATGTGTTTAGTTTTATGAATGCACTCTATGAACACAAAAATGCTATCCACGTGACCTTTAGAGTCATCTCATGTGAAAATAGCTAAGATTTATTGAGTGTTGTGGGCCAGGAACTGTTCCAGTCGCTTCCTTCCTGGGTGTAAATTTATTTAATCCTCACGGCTAGTCGGGGGAGGAGGAGAAGGAGGTTAATAGCAGTGCTGACTTATGTGAGAGTTAGCTGGTTGATATATGGAAAGTGCTCAGAACTGTATCTGCTGGGGAGAAGATAAAAATAAATGTTTGCTGTTATTATTATCGTTTTCATTTTACAGATGGAGAGTTGGAGGCACCCATGTGTGTGCATGCTAAGTTGCTTCAATCTTGTCCGACTCTTTGCGACCCTATGGACTGTAGCCTGCTGGGGTCCTCTGTCCATGGGATTCTCTAGGCAAGAATACTGGAGTGGGTTGCCATGCCCTTCTCCAGCAGATCTTCCCAACCCAGGGATTGAACCCACATCTCTTAAGTCTCCGGCATTAGCAAGTGGGTTCTTTACCACTACTACTACCACCCATAGGGACATTCAGTTGTGCATAAGGATCCCAACTGGTGGAAGACTAAACCAAGACTCAACCCCAGACACTGAATCTGGAGCTCAGCCTCTGACCCCATGATGCTGTTCACCTTCCATGTTTTTGGAAACATTACCTAGGGACCAATTCCCAACCTACTAGAAGAGATATCTGCTACCTGGATGCAAGGTTGAGGGTGCGTGGTACCAACTTCCCTTGCCAGTTAGGGAGAGATGAGATGTCTGTAGAGGAGCAGGGGATGGAGGGGCCAGATATGTGCTCAACGATGGCAGGACCATCCCTGTTAAGCTGGCCTGCAGAACCTGGCCGGGGAGGATGGTGTGTGGAGCCGAGAGTAAGTCTGTCTGTTTGGGACATAGTCTCTAGAGCAAGGACAACCTATTTCACACCATTGTTCCTAAAGTTCAGAACCAATTGCTCCAGCTTTGAGCAAAGGCATTGACATAGAATCGTCAACTGACGTATTCCATGCACCTAACCCAGAAGGAGGTGTGGTGGGCCATTTGAATCTATTCTGCTCCTTAAGTGTGCAATGCCAGACAGTATGAAGGAGGCTGTAAATGAGGTTTTTGAACTTCTGCAGAATAATCTGGTTCTGGCCACCCCAAAGTCACTCATGAACACACAAACACATTGACTTAGCAAATAAGACCGTTTTCTTTCTTCCTTATTGCAAGCAGATCCCTAAAGAATGTTTGTTGTTAGAGTCATTCAGTTTATAGTAGTCTGTTACAGCAGCTGGAATGGACTGAGACCCTGAGATTCAAAGTGATAAAGAGATTCACTCAACGTTGTGCTGTGGTTTAGCTGGTGAGTTAAGAGCAGAAGCCAAATTCTCAAAATACCCTTCACAAATGTATGGCGAGAGACAGAGCTGCCTCAAGGAAAGAGCTAGAGCTTTCAAGCTGGGCACGTTTATATCTGAGCTCAGGCTTTCAGTTTGCTGGGTGGTGGCAAGCCTCTGCTCCTTATCTGCAAAATAGGTATGACAGTGCCCTCGCTGCAGAATCTGTGGTAGGAAGTAAAATAGTTTATGTCAAGTCCCTGATGCAGTCCTCAAAAAGTTGAAATTAGAATTACTATATGATCCAGTAATTCCACTTTGAGTATATAGTCAAAAGAGTTGAGGTATTCATAGGCTTGCTTCCCTGGTGGATCAGACAGTAAAGAACCCACCTGCCAATGCAGGAGATACAAAGAGATGTGGGTTCAATCCCTGGGTCAGGGAGATCCTGGGAGGAGGAACTGGCAACCCACTCCAGTATTCTTGCCTGGAGAATCCCCATGGATGAGCAGCCTGGCGGGCTACGGTCCAGGGAGTCACAAAGAGTCAGACACGACTGAGCACCAAGCACAGCACAGCACATGCGTAGACTCAAGTTCACAGCAGTGTCACTCACAATAACCACGAGGTGGAAGCAGCCCTAGTGTCCACCGATGGATGGATGGATAAAAGTTAGGCACTGCTAGTTCTGCAAACTGAGTCTTAACCTGTAAGAATATAGCCCAAATCCAGAACATCTGACAATACCAAATGCCGGCAAGGACGTGGAACAGCAGGAACTCTCCTTTATTGCTGGTGGAAATGCAAAATGGTACAATTCCTTTGGATGACAGTTTGGCAGTTTGTTACAAAACTAAGCATACTCTTACTTTACAATCCAGTGAGTGTACTCTTTAGTGTTTATTCAAATGAGTTGAAAGCTTATGTCCACGTGAAAACTTGGCCATGGATGTTTATAGCAGCTTTATTCGTAATTGCTGAAACTTGGAAGCAACCAAAATGTCCTTCAGTAAATGAATGGATGGATAAACTATGGTACATTCAGACAGTGGAATATTACTCACAGCAATTGTATCCAAAAGATATGAGCTATCAAGCCATGAAAAGACATGGAGAAAACTTAAACGTTTATTACGAAGTAAAAGAAGCCAATCTGAAAAGGCAACACACCGTATGATTCCAACCATATGACATTATGGGAAAGGTAAAACTGTGGAGACAGTGAAAAGATTAGTGATTTCCAGGGGTGGGGCAGTGGGATGCAGTGAGAGGATTTTCAGAGCACTGAAACTGTTCTGCATGGCCCTGTAATGATGAATACACATCATTGTACCTTTGTCCAAACCATGGAATGTGCCACACCAGCAGTGAACCCTTAGGTAACCAATGGACTGTGGGTGGTTATGATGTGTCAGTGCAGGTTCATCCTTAGTTAAAAAAAAAACAACACCATTCTGGTGATTGATGCTAATGATGGGAGAGGCTAAACATGTATAGGAGGCTTCCCAGGAGGTGCTAGTGGTTAAGAACCTGCCTGCCAATGCAGGAGACATAAGAGACCTGGGTTTGATCCCTGGGTTGGGAAAATACCTTGGAGGAGGGCATGGCTACCTACTCTATTATTCTTGCCTGGAGAATCCCATGGACAGAGGAGCCTGGTGGGCTACAGTCCAAAGGGTTGCAAAGAGTTCAGCTTGACTTAGCATGCATACATGTGTAGGTGACAGAAATATGTAAAAAAATTCTGTTCTTTTCTCTCAGTTTTGTTGTAAAGCAAAAACTTATCTAAAAAAATTTTAAAAAATTGAAACTGAGTCTTAAAAGAGCGTGTTTCTACTTGAGCCACACAAAGAGAAAGTAGTCTGGTTTCAAATCGAGGGCTAGTTGCCTGACTTTGGAATCAAGTTCTTAAATTCTTATTGCTTTGCTTCATGCCTTTTCAAGTAAAGGAAATCTTTATATTCATTATCTTGATAGCTAGATAGATATATATATAGACAGCTATATACGTACATATGTATTCTTTTTCAGGGAAGAAAACAAAAGAACTGGGCATCAGTTGCTAAGACCTCTGTTCACTCTGCGAACAAGTCACTTTCCTCTTTGGGTCTTAGAATTTCCATCTGTAAGATGCCAAGAATAGATTCAACATCCTGACATATTCTAGTTGCTCTCCCTCCCTCATCTCTTCTGAGAAGTCCCCCTTGGCACCCTTTACAACAGCCTCCAGCAGCAACATCAAGAGGCATTTAGTGTGGGTTTAGAGGGCTATGGCAGGTCCTAGGCTGGATGGTGATTATAGCAAACAGGGAGACAATGAACCCCGGCTTTGAAGAGGGAAGATGATGCAAGAGTCCCGGATTTGGACCTGCCATATACCTGTGTGACCTTGGGCAAGTCATTTCACCTTGATTGACCTCTGTTTCTTTAGTGTAGGAAAGGTACTCTGTGCTTACCTTGCCAGGTTGTGGGGACCCATGAGACCGTTATGTTGAAGCACTTTAAGACTATAAAATACTATATTGCTGCTGCTAAGTCACTTCAGTCGTGTCCGACTCTGTGCGACCCCATAGACGGCAGCCCACCAGGCTCCTCCACCCCTGGGATTCTCCAGGCAAGAACACTGGAGTGGGTTGCCATTTCCTTCTCCAATGCATGAAAGTGAAAAGTGGAAGTGAAGTCGCTCAGTCATTTGCGACTCTTAGCGACCCCGTGGTCTGCAGCCTACCAGGCTCCCCTGTCCATGGGATTTTCTGAGTACTGGAGTGAGGTGCCATTGCCTTCTCCAATAAAATACTATATAGATATAAGCTATTCTTAATCATGTACATTTTTTCCCCATAAGGCAGAAAAATTGACTGTGTCTGCCCTGACAAAGTTTGGAAAGCCACATAGCAACTTTTAAATTTCTTATGACTCTGATTTGGTCTCAGCAAAATAATGGGTACTCATGTTACAAGAGTTACAGGCCTCCCAACTCTTGCTTGAACCAACCCAGGGCCTTTGCACAGCTGCGTCAACACTTTTCCCCAAATACATCTATAGTACATACCTATATACATCAAACGTCTGCTCGTGCCATTCTGTTTCTGCTCAGAGCTCTTGTTTGAGATGATTTCTCTGACTACTCCATTTAAAATATACCCAACCACCTCACCCTGCCCGTCACTTTCACTCTTGTTTCATTTTACTTCATAGCACTTAGTTCTGCCTAACATATTATATATTGCTCATTACTCCTCTGATCCTTCCACTAGAATTTAACTCCCTTGGGGCAGGGACTTTGTTTGTCCTCAGTGCCTGGAATGGAGTTATCTCTAAGTGAGAAAGCCTTCTTCAGCGATCGATGCAAAGAAATAGAGGAAAACAACAGAATGGGAAAGACTAGAGATCTCTTCAAGAAAATTAGAGTTACCAAGAGAACATTTCATGCAAAGATGGGCACAATAAAGGACAGAAATGGTATGGACCTAACAGAAGCAGAAGATATTAAGAAGAGGTGGCAAGAATACACGGAAGAACTGTACAAAAAAGAACTTCATGACCAAGATAATCACAATGGTGTGATCACTCACCTAGAGCCAGACATCCTGGAATGTGAAGTCAAGTGGGTCTTAGGAAACATCACTACGAACAAAGCTAGTGGAGGTGATGGAATTCCAGTTGAGCT
>SJYT01007107.1:86417-117233 GCA_006410635.1 Cephalophus harveyi | reverse complement strand
CTCAGGATAGATGCCCTTACTTGTGTGAGATTTTTCAAAATATGTAAATATAATTTTAATTATTTTTCATCAATCTTACATTTTACATTTTTATGTCAAAAGTATATTCATCTTTAGGCATCTCTAACACAGTGTTTGTTTAGCTGAGATGCAGAACAATTTCATCATAACTTTCAATGAAATCAATCAGCTGATGAAGTGGCAGGTTCGTACCTCTGCTAAGATTACTGTGCTGATGAAGCCAAGTTCACAGGTTTGATCCCTAAGTGGGCCAATTTACTTTGCTACAGGCAGTCCCTCAAACCCTGGCCTGACATCCTGCAAATGGGAGCCATCAGTCATGAGGGGAAGCTGCGGGGGAAATGCAGGTGAACTAGAGCCAACTCACCCCCACTGTAGGAAAAGAGCTCGAGGTCCAAGCCAGCTGACAGCTATGCTGTGGCATTTCTCTTGTAAATAAGAGAGGGAACGATCTCCCAAATGATAGTGAATTGGCACAGGTCACAGTGTAAACTGATTTCCAAAAATGTACTTTAATATCAAGTTTGTCAATAATGACTAAACTAGCAATGAATTGTTGGTTTGATTAGTGTTGTACCAAGAATGGTAGGAGGTGTTGGAGACCCCAAAATACCATATGAATTTATAATGTGTTCATTAGCAACTTCCAAAAAAAGGTTGGCTCCTGCTCAAACAAAAGAGAAAATGTAGCTGCTGGCTGAGAAATTAGGATAATAGATTGGATCAAATAGAGGAAAACCATCGAAGCATTGTGTGTCAAAGTTTTACTTAACTCATTAATGAGATAGCTAGCAAGAAGACAAAATGAAATTTGAGAAATTAGAATTTTTTAGTCAGTAGGGGAGAAAAAAAGCTGAAATAAAGTACCAAATTAGATACAAAATTAGTTAAAGTCCTACAGGGCAATGAAACTATCACAGCTTAGCAGTTTTACAGAACTGTAAAATGGCCCTAATCAGCTGTGTAAGCAAAGTTATATTCCCTTAGAATATATTAGAAACAGCTAGGGAGTTTTAAAAAATACTGATGATAAGGTCTTATCCCCCAAAATTCCCATCTACTTGGAAACTGAGTAAGGCCTGAGCAACAGGATTTTTTAAAACCTTCTTGAGCAGTTCTAACATGCAACCAAGTTTGAGAACCACCACCCTAGAAATTGGCGTGGCTTTTTACAAGGGCTTTCAACAATTTGTCCCCAAACATTGCTGTTCAAAATGGGTAGCATCATCAAGCAGCATTCCAAAATCTGGGTCCCCACTCCAGGTACATGGAGTCAGGATTTGCATTTAAAAAATTATCACCAGGTTATTTAGGTGTGTATTAAAATTGGAGAAGCATTTTTGTAACATGATACTGAAAGGAATTGCAATCATTTTTCCCCCCTATTTTCACACTTCAGAAAAATTTTCCCAAGATAACACTGACAAGAAATTGCCAAATATTTCTAAAAAGGCCACAAATTGCACTTTAACAATAGGAATGTTGGTGGAGAGGGGAATGACTCTAAGCTGGAAATCCTGCTCTGGGTTGGGCAATGGTCCCACATCCCAAGATCTTCAGCCACCAGAAGTACCTGGGGTTATAGGATTAGAAGTATTTCAGATGAATATATGGGTATTTAAGGAATCTTGAGGATAAACATCATGCTCTATATATCACCTTTACTAAGGGCTATTGGGAACTGGGCCAGTGAGGGGTGGGATGCTCACATGTGCCAATCATTTTTAACCACTAGCCAATCACATAACAGGCATGGGTAGTAGCTATGAAGAAAAAAAAATAGAAATGCATTAATATTTGAATGCTAATTATGGCAAAAAAAAAAGTATTTTCTTTTTTTTTCATTGAAGTATGGTTGATTGGCACAATGTTGTGCCAATTTCTGCTGTACAGGACAGTTTTACACATATATTCTTCTTTAAATATTCTTTTCCATTGTGGTTTACCCTGGGAGGTTGGATATTATTCCCTAGGTAGGTAGGATCTTGCTCTTTATCCACTCTAAATGCAGTTTAGTTCAGTTCAGTTGCTCAGTCATATCCTACTCTTTGTGACCCCTTGAATCACAGCAAGCCAGGCCTCCCTGTCCATCACCAACTCCCAGAGTTTACCCAAACTCATGTCCATTGAGTTGGTGATGCCATCCAGCCATCTTATCCTCTGTCATCCCCTTTTCCTCCTACCCCCAATCCCTTCCAGCGTCAGGATCTTTTCCAATGAGTCAATTCTCCCTGTGAGGTTGCCAAAGTATTGGAGCTTCAGCTTCAGCATCAGTCCTTCCAATGAACACCCAAGACTGATCTCCTTTGGGATGGACTGTTTGGATCTCCTTGCAGTCCAAGGGACTCTCAAGAGTCTTCTCCAACACCACAGTTGAAAAGCAGCAATTCTTCAGCACTCAGCTTTCTTCACAGTCCAACTCTTACATCTATACATGACTACTGGAAAAACCATAGCCTTGGGTAGATGGACCTTTGTTGGCAAAGTAATGTCTGCTTTTTAATATGCTATCTAAATGCAGTAGTTTACATCAAACAACCCCAAATGCCCAGATCACTCTCCTTCCCCACCTCTCCCTTGACAACCACAAGTCTGATCTCTACATCTGAGTCTGTTTCTGTTTTGTAGATATGTTCATTTGTGTCAAATTTTAGATTCTATGTACAAGTGATACCATATGGTATTTGTCTTGACTTATTTAACTTAGTATAATAATCTCTAGTTGCATCCCTGTTGTGGCAAATGGCATTATTTTGTTCTTTTTATGGCTGAGTAGTATTCCATTGTATATATGTACTACATCTTCCTTATTTATTCACCTGTAAATGGATATTTAGGTTGTCTCCATGTTTTCACTAGTATAAAAAGTACCACTATGAACATAGGGTGCATATATGTATCTTTTTGAATTATAGTTTTGTCTAGGTATATGCCCAGGAGTATGGATGCTAGATCATATGGTAATGTTATTTTTGGTTTTCTGAGTAGCCTCCATGCTGTTTCCAGTAGTGGCTGCACCAACTTACATTCCCACTAACAGTGTAGAAGGGTTCCCTTTTCTTCACACCCTTTCCAGCTTTGTTATTTATTGAAAGTATTTTAAACAGCTTACCCAGCACCAAGTTGCTAAAATTTTGAGGCTGAATGTGTCACCCCAGACTTAGCATTAACTGGAGTTATGACCAACCTAGACAGTATTTTCAAAAGCAGAGACATTACTTTGCCAACTAAGGTCCGTCTAGTCAAGGCTATGGTTTTTCCTGTGGTCATGTATAGATGTGAAAGTTGGGCTGTGAAGAAGGCTGAGCACCGAAGAATTGATGCTTTTGAACTATGGTGTTGGAGAAGACTCTTGAGAGTCGCTTGGACTGCAAGGAGATCCAACCAATCCATTCTGAAGATCAACCCTGGGATTTCTTTGGAAGGAATGATGCTAAAGCTGAAACTCCAGTACTTTGGCCACCTCATGCGAAGAGTTGACTCTTTGGAAAAGACTCTGATGCTGGGAGGGATTGGGGGCAGGAGAAGAAGGGGATGACCAAGGATGAGATGGCTGGATGGCATCACGGACTCGATGGATGTGAGTCTGAGTGAACTCCGAGAAATGGTAATGAACAGGGAGGCCTGGCGTGCTGCGATTCNCTGCAAGGAGATCCAACCAGTCCATTCTGAAGGAGATCAGCCCTGGGATTTCTTTGGAAGGAATGATGCTAAAGCTGAAACTCCAGTACTTTGGCCACCTCATGCGAAGAGTTGACTCATTGGAAAAGACTTTGATGCTGGGAGGGATTGGGGGCAGGAGGAGAAGGGGATGACCAAGGATGAGATGGCTGGATGGCATCACGGACTCGATGGATGTGAGTCTGAGTGAACTCCGAGAGATGGTAATGAACAGGGAGGCCTGGCGTGCTGTGATTCATGGGGTCGCAAAGAGTCGGACACTACTGAGCGACTGAATGGAACGGAACGGATATACAGCTGATCCTCCATATCCACAGGTTCTGCATCTGTGGATTCAAACAATCACCCACCCATCAAAAATATTTTTTAAAATTTCCAGAGATGATCTAAAGTATAAAAAGGGATGTATGTCGATTTTATGCAAATAATAGGCCATCTTATATAAAGGATTTGAGGTCCTAGAGTTTTATATCCTTGGGAGTTCTAGAACCAATTACCCCACAGATACTAAGGTACGACTATATGCTAAGAAAGAAGTAAACACTGTGCCATGGTATGGATGATCTAAGAAAGTTGCTTTGAAGAAGCATCATTTAAGCTGAGATTTTGGAGTCAAGAAAGATCCATCCAAGAAAAGAGTGAGTTTAAGAAGCACCAGTTCCAGCATGCTTCAACAGAGCACTGAGAAAAAGTAAAAGCTGAATAGTCATAGTTCTCTTCCAAAGCAAGATAAGATTTGCAGGGCCAATTCATTGGAAAAGACCCTGATGTCAGGAAAGACTGAACGCAAAAGGAGAAGAGGGGAGGAGTGGATGAAATGGTTAGATAGCATCACTGACTCAATGGCCATGATTTGAGCAAACTCTGGGAGAATGTGGAGGACAGAGGAGCCTGGCATGCTATAGTCCTAGAGTCACAAAGAGTCAGATATGACTTAGCGACTGAACAACAACAACAAACGCCCTCAACAGCAAATACTGTTAGAAACCAAGCACTCCCCGAGGGAAATACCAGAGGAATGGAAAAAGTTTACTGGGTCCTGTCTGGAACAAAATCTTGTGGAGATAGATCCCACTCTGCCCTGGCTGATCTTGGGCAACAAGGGAAAAAAGATGCTTTCACTTGTAGCCATCACTGCTGTGAACAAAGCTCTTAAAGCACTTTGATCACGGCCACCAAGAAGTCTTGAATTCTGCTTCATCCCATACAAAAATCTCCTCAAGGTAGGTTCAGCCCCTCATCAGCCCTTCATTCAGCCCCTCATCCAGCCCCTCATCAGCACAGGGCAATCAAGCATTCCATGACTGTGGATGAATCCTGACAACTCCAACTCCAGTATATCATGGGCAACTTCCTAAATGGCAGTAACCGGTGACAAAAAGAGCCTCCTGCTACCTACCTTTGCACACTAATGAACAATCAGACATACTATTCATATGCCAAGGGGTGAGGACCAATATGAACAAGATACAGTTTCCTCAGTTCTTTTCACACAGCTTTCCCAGAAATGTTTTGCTTTTTCTCTCCACATTGCTTTTCTTCATTTTTAGCTTTTGGATTGAATTCACTTGTTAGCTGCACTATTGTGCTTTGGGTTTGTCTTCTGATCTTGGCTTCACTGACTTAATGACAACTACTCTCAAAGGACTTGAACAAATTTTAAAAAATCACTGTTTTTTTTCATGTTGCCCAACTCGAGTGGGACAAGTCTTAATTATCTTAGCTCTTGTACTCAGCCCTGACATCATCCACAAAGATGTCTCACAGGTAACCTTTTTCTCATTGTAAGGGATGGTTATGACACTGGTAGGTCGCCTTCCTCAAAAAAGAAATGGTGGCTCCAAATGAAGAAAGGAAAAGAGAACTGTCACTCCATCACTCCATCTCTAACTTTGGCTTTCTATGAAGTCTGTTTATCTGGGCAAAGTCGAACTAAAAGTTGGAAAGAGGAGAACACATTTTATTTTGTTTTGTCTATAAATAAATGCATGTATTTTCACAAAACAATGAGTGAAAAGTAACTCGGAAAGGAATCTAGAAAGAGTGAAATAAGAAAGGGCAACTTTTGTGACATACTAAGTCGAATTGTTTAAACCCCTTTCAAAATTTGGGGCCAGTTAGTGTTGTTTTACTTTATAGATGCATCTGAAGTACCATGTATAATGCTAAATATTTAATACTAAATGTGTTGTACTATTGCAAACAGGACCAAGGTCTCTAAACAACCAGATAAGAATATACTATACTAACAAAGAGTGCAAAAAATGCTAATAAACTCAGCTCATAGGATGAGGAAATGATTGCTGTGATCTCACTCCCTAAACGTAAATCTCCAACTCAAGGCATTCTGCACTCATCACTGGGTCAACACAACAAAAGCAAGAGATTAAGTTAAATCCTGGCCTTTTCAGGCAAACAGATAGACAAATACTCATGAGAACAGCACATGGACCAGGAAGATGATAGCAGAAAATTACCCATGCTCAGCTCCCCTCTGCATGACTAAACCCTGTTCTGTAGGTTTCCTTACGACTTTAGAGCGCTGGATGAAAGTGAAAGTGAAGTCGCTCAGTCGTGTCCGACTCTTTGCAACCCCATGGAAGGAGGGCCAGGCAAGAGTGCTGGAGTGGATTGCCATTTCCTTCTCCAGGGGATCTTCCCAACCCAGGAATCGAACTCGGGTCTCCCGCATTGCAGGCAGATGCTTTACTGTCTGAGCCACGCTGGATAGGTATCCTAAAAATAGGCAAACAATGGACCCCCATGAGGAAGACACACTAAAATCATTAGGGCAGCTTTGTTTCCCCAAATTAACCTTTCTCTCCTTCAGGTGAGAATAGATATAATTGGTATAATCACTTTAGGTAAAGGACATGAAGAAAATTAAGGTATAATGGTAGGCTTGCCATCAATGTCAGGGACTCAATGGACATAAGTTTGAGTAAACTCCAGGATTTGGTGATGGACAGGGAGGCCTAGTGTGCTGCAGTCCATGGGGTCACATAGAGTCAGACATGACTGAGCGACTGAACTGAACTGAATTGCCATCAGTAACTATGCCAATCAAAAATACTCTGACAAACTAATACTCTGACAATATTCTGAGAAGCCAAGAATGTTGGTTAACTTTATACAACCATGATAAATTAGACACTGCACCAAATCGTGAAGGCTACTTGACTCCATATTTGCCTCAATCAACAATATGCAAGGGAGAGACCCAATATGCCGAGTCACCGTCCCACAGTTTACAGATAACTCACTCTGACAGGGAGAGCAGAGAGTTTTACTCTCATCTCACTGAACTTTGTACCTTTTCACATAACACCATGTGGTTTTTAATATGTACCACAGGGGCAACTTTGAGTCTTTAGATCCAAATGCCAGCAATGAGCTGGGGTAGTGCTCTCTGCTTCCCTTCCCTAGCTAGCACCCCTATCCCTTCCCTATCCCTTAGCAACAGAGGGGCAAGGTGGCAATTAGGCCTTATATCAGGACAGCTGGCTATAGGCCCAGGCCTCTCCCCCAAAGAAATCTGGACCATAGTCTCATATGGAAACTCTAAACTCTGCTTAGAATAAAAGGAAACCAAGGCATACTAAGGCAAGTTATTTTGTCTTTTATCCTGATCTTACTAGGAAATTTAAAGACATCTAAAACATTAAACTGTCCAGTGGTCTTGAAATTAAGATAGTGGTTTTAGACTTTAAAAGAAAAGGAAACATAGAATAGGATAGAATGAGATAAAATTGACAGAATGGAAAATATTGTTATCATGGATAGAATGGAAAAATGGTATCATGCATAGAAAGGGTAAATATTGTAAAATTTTTGTTTCAGTGTATATATATATATATATATATATATATATATATATATCTCCATGTGAGCATACAAAGTCATGATTTAAATGCATTTCTTTCTGTGGTTTATGAAAATGCATAAAAACTACTCTATAAGTGATACCTCTCTGATTGCCCAAATATTGGCTTTGAGAGCTGATCATGCCACCTTTTAAGTAATTAGTCCACCTATCGTAGGACTTAAGGTCATGTCTTTCCCTATCTACTAAATTCCAGTAGTGCTTCCTGTCATTGTAACAACCACCCATTTCCAAATGCCACCTGGGAGGTGATGTCCCCCTCTATAAAGAAATATGAATTTATAGATCAAAGATCTCTAACTCAATTCATACCTGTTGAAAAGAGTGTTTCCAAGTATCCTTTCGTATGGAGAGTTTCACTTCCAATGGAGATCGCTTTGTAGGCCCTTATCTGGAAAACATATACTGTTCTACTTAAACTGCAAATAAAGCCTTCTGTTCCAAGCACCCATCAATCTGATACTAAATTCATTAGCAAAATGAAATGAAAAGAACACAACATAAATTGCTATTAATGGAGTTCCACGTATGTCACTCCCCACACAATGTACTAAAAATGCACAAGTATCTGTACTTTTTAATACATAGCATTACAGGAGGGAGGCTTTCCTTAAGGCTACAAAGACACTTTATGAAGCTCCCTTTCAAGGCTAAACTTTAGGAATTTTCACCATCAGTTTATGTTGACTGAGTATTTACTTTTGGTGGATTCTCTCTTCTATAGACAAGATCCAATAAGGAGAAATTATGGTTTCTGGCCTAAAGAACTGAAATTGTAATATTTTTTAGAGTCCTGATATTTACTTCTTATGACTTATTTTTTATGACAGTGATAAACAACTCATAATGCTTCATCTGTCATTCTTAACCACAGAATCTAGGAACAGTATAATATATAAAATTTTGAAAATAGAGACAGAATCTGCTGGTAACATCCCATTGAAGCATAATATTTACATGTGCACTTGAGTGGGGTAATTTTTTTCTTCTTTGGAGCAGAGTAGAGTCTTTACAGATAAATTAGCTCTCCCAAGTTTTAAATAATAGATATTTTGAAGATATCAAGAGAAATAGTTTAAATTCATAAATTACTCAAAAATGGTAAAATTTCATTTGAATTTTTCACAAAATTTACAATATCTGGCTAGCTGGGGACCAAACTACATGTAAACGCAGATTTAAATAGACCATAACCTAAAATTCACAAATACTCCAAATTACCCAGCTATTTTCCTTCCAGGATCCCAAGAGGAACTGAATAGAATTCTCACTTCCCTCACATCTCATAATGAGCAACAAAGGACGATTAGTTAGAGATGAACAAAAAAACCCTAAAGGAGTGTTTTTAAAACAGAAAATCACACAGTTTACAGCTTACCTTCAAATATTTTATTGGATAAAATGTGAAGAAACAAAAAGATGGACATGAAGGAAGATAAAAGTGGAAATGGAGAACAATATACTGTATATTTAAATGATAAAATGAACAAAGAAATATGAGGATAAAAAGACCGCTTAATTGTTTTAAGTTGAAAGACTGCTCAAATGAGTAAAAGAAGACCACATAGTGAAAGATCTTGGGGATAAGTCCAGAGAGACTGCACATCGCAAATGTTCAGTAAAAATTATTCAAATTGAGAAAGGAAATCCATTAGCTATAGGTAAGATTAAATAAATAAAATCCATAAGAAGAAAAATGAAGCCCAATTTGCAGAGCACCAAAACCAAGTGAGTATTCTTTTACTGCTCTTATTTCAACTTTGTCTGTTCATTTTTTACACCAATGGACTAAACAGTAGTATGCAGAAATTCAAAGATATTTTTATTAAATTAATAATAAAAATTTATACACATATACTAAGTCAAGGCTATGGTTTTTCCTGTGGTCATGTATGGATGTGAGAGTTGGACTGTGAAGAAGGCTGAGCGCTGAAGAATTGATGCTTTTGAACTGTGGTGTTGCAGAAGACTCTTGAGAGTCCCTTGGACTGCAAGGAGATCCAACCAGTCCATTCTGAAGGAGAGCAGCCCTGGGATTTCTTTGGAAGGAATGATGCTAAAGCTGAAACTCCAGTACTTTGGCCACCTCATGCGAAGAGTTGACTCATTGGCAAAGACTTTGATGCTGGGAGGGACTGGGGGCAGGAGAAGAAGGGGACGGCCGAGAATGGGATGGCTGGATGGCATCACTGACTCGATGGACGTGAGCCTGAGTGAATTCCGGGAGATGGTGATGGACAGGAAGGCCTGGCGTGCTGTGATTTATGGGGTCGCAAAGAGTCGGACACGACTGAGCAACTGAACTGAACTGAAGCAAATACATACACCCATATACACATGCACATGGAAGGCATTAAGTAGATTCCCATGCCTCAGACAAATTTAGAGGTTCTGGATTCAAAATAATGACAAATACAAAGCTTGTCCTAAAATTCATTAATAAGTTAAACACAGATAAATCACTAACATTAAATTGTATCTGACTAAGAAGAAATCTGTCCTGAATATCTAACTAACCTGTCTCTAAAGTGGCCATTTTTTACAGAGAACTGAAAATACACTGGCAATGCAATCTAATCACAAAAGAAAGGGTTTAGAAGCAACCTTGTTAACCAAAGACAAAGAAGGGAAATATGCACAAAACTGTAAGACACTTGAAAATCTTAAACCTCACTTGGTTAACTGAGACTCTCACATTTGGGTTTCCTGTGGGGCTAAATAAGCATTGGTTAGTGCAGTAAATATAATATAAAATCTATTCACACGTTAAAAAAAGTTTTGATCAACATTTCAAAGAAAAAATGTGCAAAAAATTTTAAGTAAACACAGAATTAGGAATATATATGTATTTCCACACACATGGAACTATCTTAAAATAGGAAGTAAAATGTGAAGTGTAGATGTATAATAGATAAGACAGGCAACCATTTGTATAAGCTTTGACTATGTAATTCAAAGTGATAGCCTCACATCCTTTCCAGTTCACTGACCTCTTCAGTAGTAAAATATGAAGCCATAGCACCATGGAATCCTAAGGAGCTGGTATGGCTCCTCATATATATAGATTAAGAAACTGATGGCCTAATATTAAAGCATAAACATCAGGAAGATTTTATAAGATGTACAAATTGGAACGAAAGTTATGTTGTTCATAATACAAAATGAATTTACCATAAGAGTTCACCGGGAGGCATGTGGTTGACTATATTACTATAATAAAGAATGGGCTTCCCCTGTGGCTTGGCAGTAGAGAACCCATGTGCAATGCACAAGGCACAGGAGACGTGGGTTTGATCCCAGGATCAGGAAGATTCCCTGGAGGAGGGCATGGCAACCCATTTCAGTATACTTGCCTGGGGAATACCATGGATGGAGGAGCCTGGTGGGCTACAGTCCATAGGGCCGCACAGCGTCCGACACAACTGAAATGACTTAGCAGGCAAGTACACATAATATGTGCTGTGCTGAGTCGCTCAGCTGTGTCCTATTCTTTGTGACTCTATGGACTGTAGCCCTCCAGGCTCCTCTGTCCATAGGGATTCTCCAGGCAAGAATACTGGAATAGGTTGCATGTTCTCCTCCAGGGGATCTTCCCGATCCTGGAATCGAACAAGGGTTTCCTACACTGCAGGCGGATTCTTTACCAGTTGAGCTACCAGGGAAGCCCATAATAAACAATACAAAACTGTATATTTAAATATAACCTTTGAAAGATGATCCCCCCCCAAAAAAAAGACCTTAAAATAATTATAGTACATCCTCTAAAAACATCTCAATGTGTTATGGCTATACCAACACCAAAAATACTGGTTATGGATAGAAGCCTGTTGGACCAGACTTTAGGATCACCAACACTTGACAACTGGATATCAGAAAAGATGCCGACAAAAGAGATATCAAAGGAATAACAAGGGGCTTAGGAAGAAAGTCAGAAGAGACTGATGCCATGGAAAATAGGGCAGAATGCATTTCTAAAACGAGGAAGTGGTCAGAAAGATCAAATGCTCAATGAGATCTCAATAAGAGTTACACTAGTGAAGGCAATGGCACCCCACTCCAGTACTCTTGCCTAGCAAATCCCATGGATGGAGGAGCCTGGTAGGCTGCAGTCCATGGGGTCACTAGCAGTCGGACACGACTGAGTGACTTCACTTTCACTTTTCACTTTCATGCATTGGAGAAGGAGATGGCAACCCACTCCAGTGTTCTTGCCTGGAGAATCCCAGGGACAGGGGAGCCTGGTGGGCTGCCGTCTATGGGGTCGCACAGAGTCGGACACGACTGAAGTGACTTAGCAGCAGTAGCAGTGAAGTGATACAGGTCTTGGAGGCAGATGGGGTGAATTGATGACTGCACTGGTGAGGAAATGGAAACAATATAAACATGTCTCTGGTGAAGTTTGAGTGTAGATATGGTAGAGAGAGAGCAGTAGCTAGTTGCATTTTCTGTCTTTATATATGAACCTTTCATTCACCAAATCCTAGAAGCTGGCTTATTTATAACTCCTCCACCATATTCCAAAGCCACTTGATCATCATATGGATCATTGTCTTTCCACTCTTAAATACATCATCTTATACTGGTCTTCCAGTGGCTGATCAATAGTGACAGGATAAAACCCAATCTCCCTGGTACAGGATTTAGGGCATTTTATAGTCTGACCAACATTACCCATCCAATCTCACTTCTTACTCCCACCCTAAGATGCAGCCTTACTAAACCAGTTGCCATTTGTTTTTGAGCCAGATTCTTTCATTCCCCAGGGCATTCATGCATACTGTTACCTTTTCTTAGAATATTCTTCCCAGTGCAACTACCCATCCACACCCACTCTCTGTCCACCCTTCACCTATCAAATCTATTAATCTTTCAAATCTCCATTTGAATATGATCTTTGTAAATCCTTCCTTAATCCCCCAAGTAGATCTTATGTTCCCATAACTTTTTAGGCCCCTCTTAAAGTATTAATACTTATAGAATTTTTTTGTGTTTGAGACCTCAGCCACCCATAGGTCTCTTGAAAGCAGATACCCTATATTTTCACTTGTATATCTCTAGGCTTTGCACAAAGTTAGCACTAATAATATTTTGCAGTGAATGAAAAGATGCAATTATTACCAAAGATGTGTTATACCAAAATATAACTAGCTTTAGATTAGGTCATAGGAGGGAGATATATATATATGTTGTTGGTTCAGCCACTGAGCCATGTCCGACTCTTTGCGACCCCATGGAATGCAGCACTCCGGGCTTCCCTGTCCTTTACTATATTCCTGACTTTTCTCAAATTCACATCCATTGATTCAGTGATGCTATCTAACCACCTCAATCTCCATTGCCCTCTTCTCCTTTTGCTTTCTATATTTTCCAGCATCATCTTGAAAATTATATATGTGAAAGTTAAGATGAATTACATTCTGATGCAAAAGAAGTTTACCGAACTACTTTTCAATTTGGTGGCTCTCCTCAGTGACCTCAGCTTCTCTGTATTTAGGATGAGTTGGTGCTGCATACCTGTAATATCCAGAACACTGAAGAGTGCTCCCACACACCATAATCTGCTTAGGATTTAAACATTCAAATATATTCTGCTTTGAACCACCTTCAAGTGCTATTTGGGCAATAAGTACCTTATAAGTAGTAAAAAAGGTATATAGTGAACCTGTACAAAATGTTCAGTTCAGTTAATGTCCCTAAAATGAAAAAACATTTCATTCTAGAGTTTAAAGCCAAGAAATACCATGAATCTCAACAAGGATGATCTCTCCTAAGTATCCCCTCTATGTAGAGATGGCAGAATGGCCACAGGTAAAATCACTTTGCCTGTCTTTCTAGCATCCAATTTAAAATGTATAATAGAAAACATGAGAAGTTAAAAATATGGAAATAATTTTAAAGGATTCAGTTTAAGTACTTCAAGATACAGAAAAGGTCCTTCTCTATTGCTGCGCAAGATAGATGGGTAATTAGGAAGAACTTGATGATTTTTTGTGGCTCATTCAGCCACAAAAAATGTTTTACATGTATTACATGTATTCAAACCTCAAACTTGACAGCCTTTGTTGTTTTACATGTATTCAAACCTGTTTTACATGTATTCAAACCTCAAACTTGACAGCCTTTGTTGTTTTTTTTCCTTCTTGGAAGCAACAGTTAGAACTGGACATGGAACAACAGACTGGTTCCAAAGAGGAAAAGGAGTACGTCAAGGCTGTATATTGTCACCCTGCTTATTTAACTTCTTTGCAGAGTACATCATGAGAAACACTGGACTGGAAGAAACACAAGCTGGAATCAAGATTGCTGGGTGAAATATCAATAACCTCAGATATGCAGATGACACCACCCTTATGGCAGAAAGTGAAGAGGAGCTAAAAAGCCTCTTGATGAAAGTAAAAGAGGAGAGTGAAAAAGTTGGCTTGAAGCTCAACATTCAGAAAACGAAGATCATGGCATCCGGTCCCATCACTCCATGGGAAATAGATGGGTAAGCAGTGGAAACAGTGTCAGACTTTATTTTTGGGGGCTCCAAAATCACTGCAGATGGTGACTGCAGCCATGAAATTAAAAGACGCTTACTCCTTGGAAGAAAAGTTATGACCAACCTAGATAGCATATTCAAAAGCAGAGACATTACTTTGCCAACTAAGGTCCGTCTAGTCAAGGCTATGGTTTTTCCTGTAGTCATGTATGGATGTGAGAGTTGGACTGTGAAGAAGGCTGAGCGCCGAAGAATTGATGCTTTTGAACTGTGGTGTTGGAGAAGACTCTTGAGAGTCCCTTGGACTGCAAGGGAGATCCAACCAGTCCATTCTGAAGGAGATCAGCCCTGGGATTTCTTTAGAAGGAATGATGCTAAAGCTGAAACTCCAGTACTTTGGCTACCTCATGTGAAGAGTTGACTCATTGGAAAAGACTTTGATGCTGGGAGGGATCGGGGGCAGGAGAAGAAGGGGATGACCGAGGATGAGATGGCTGGATGGCATCACTGACTCAATGAATGTGAGTCTGAGTGAACCCCGGGAGTTGGTGATGGACAGGGAGGCTTGGCGTGCTGCGATTCATGGGATCACACAGAGTCGGACACGACTGAGCGACTGAACTGAACTGAACTGAATGTTTATGTGTTATTTTTCTTTGGGGGTTGGGGGGGGTTGCTCTTTTTTCACTGAAATCCAAATTCTGTCTCTGTTAACATAAAATAGGAAGATATGATAAGGATAGAGGAAAATTCTGTGATTTAAAAATTGCTATTCAGTTTTCTATATTTAAACTTCAAAAGATTAAAAGCAGCCTAATTATCAATTGATAAACTGTTTTCTAGTATTTTCAGCTCTCAGATACGCATCTATACACATAATTGTCTACTTGGGGAAGGTTAATTTCAAAAGACCCCCACAGGTGGTAATTTTGATCTCTACTTTCTCCACTTTGAGAATCACTGTTCTCCTTATTCAGGCAGCTGATGTATTGCAGCTGTGGTGATTCACCTATTTTTCTTACTTTCGGACTTAAAATTTTACCCTAAACTCTAGAAAAAAATAAATACATGGCAACTGGTCAGGTTTCAAACACATAGTTCCTGTAATTTTAAGAGATGATTAAATACTACCCATAGTCAGGCTTTTTTTTCCACCATAATTCCCAGTCATACCTGTCATAAGCCTGCCATGTGCATACGTGCTTACTTGCTCAGATGTGTCTTTGTGACTCTTTGCACTGTAGCTAGCCAGATTCCTCTGTCCATGGGATCTGGAGAAGACCTCAAAGGAACTTACTTAGAGCTGTCCTCTTTTAGGATGGGAAAAAAAAAAAAAAAAAGGCATCTGGATTCCAGTACAGGTATAGACCTTGCAAGTCATCTGTATTTTGGTTTAATCATAGATTTTCCAAAAGTCTGAATATGATGATACATCTTTAAAAAAAGTAAGAGAACCACGCACTAAACTTTGCTCTGTAAACCACGGGAAAAAGTATCTAAAGAGATGCCTTATGGGGTCATTGTTTGACATGATAAAGCAAGAAGAAGAGGGGGTCAAGTCTCAGAAGTCTTAGATCATTAGAATTATTCTAACTAATGAATCTTCTTCGAGGAAAAAAGTGGGCTCCGTTTCTGTTTTTAAAAATCCAGAGTGTCTGTAATAGTGCAACTAATGACAACCTTCCCGTTATTCTCACTTAAGAGGAAACCCTATAATAAGAGCTTCCCAGAATGTCAAATAATACTTGTCTCATAACAGGGTTTCTTTGTTCATTCACCACGTCTCTTTTGATATGCACAGATAATAAAAGTTCATGTAAAACTAAAGGTAATATAGAGCAGAAGCCAACACTAATTCTGTATAAATATGTCTGATTAATAAGAGTGCCATTGTTATGGTTATTTCATAATGTCACGATTGCTGCAAGAATGGAGGATAGAAGTACTGTTACTCTCGCTGGTTTTGTTCATCCTCTGTCAACCAACCAGTCTGTGAATTTTTGCTCAATGAGGGAAATGAAGGATAGACTTTTGTCCATTAATTATTTCTGTTTCATTAGTTCATGTCATAAGCTGTGAAACTAACTTTAAATTCAGGGGAAAAATTAGGGGTTTTATTCTAAAATTAAATCTCACATTCTCTTAAAAAAAAAAAAAATGAATACATGCTCCAGGCTTAATTTCTAAGCTCTCTTTTCTACATACACAACTACTATATCACTCTGGTGCTCCCCAACGATAAAATTTAGCATGCTAGCACTAAGACGTTCCTATGGGCCTAACATGTATTACCTAAAGTATGGTTTAATACTACAGCCATAACCAAGTTTGTATGTGAGATTCAATTCCAAAAATTAGAAAAACCCCACCCTGTTAAGTGACAAGAAAGTCCAGAAATGAGTATATGGTTCCTTATTGGAATGGTGATAGAAAACAAGTAATAGATAATAGCACAAATTCATGGCAAACAGACAGGATGATAGATTTTAAAGATGTGTCTTAGGCTAGTAGGTAAGTTTGTATTGTCATTCCTTTTCTTTTCTCTTTAAATTCTTATCTCCTACATCCTAGCTTTCCCCCCTTGGGGCAGCAGTATAATCTAAAACTTAACAGTTGATCTTAAATTTAGCTGACATTTTTATATCCTTCACAACACACTCTTTAGATTGCGCCCAAGAAGGAAATTATTAAATAGTAGCAGGAGACCAGTTACCAAACCATTCTGACTGAACAAAAAACAGCACTGTGACTTCTTACTGACAAATGAAACAACATTTATACAATCATTATAATCAATTTCATAAATAAAGAGCTATTAACAACTGGAGAAAAACAGGAAGGAAATCCTATTTCTCCCAAGTTCCTTCATCCTCTCCTCAAACCCCACATTAGTTTCAGCAGTGGAGGAGGTTATGCATGACAAAGAATGGACTTGGCTGAACTGGAGTCTCCTGTGAAGCAGATGCTGTCAGTTAGAAGGCAAGGACACATTTCTGTGATTATTTCAGCCTTTTTTTTTTTGGTAATGATTAGCCAGAGTTCCATTTTGCTGGGGCTGGCATTGCTCACAGCTCACTTTTTTTTTTTTTTAATTAGGCTTTTCTTTCCTTTTTATAAAGTAAATTTACATATTTTCAGTCTCTCAATCCCTTCTATGTTTTATTTATGAATACAGCCCTTCTTGATGGTAACTTTAATGTGAAAGAGGTAGTTATTAATGTCCCAATCTGCTAGGTTAATCCCTTTCCACATTCTCTACAGAGAAGTTTAAGGTAAGTAACAGTTTACAGTCAATATTAGGTTTAATTATGCTTAATGAGAGTTAGTGTCTCTGTTTACTAACTGCATTTAGGTGTGTGGATCCTAGATGAATTTTCCCTTGGCCTCTCATTCTGATTTTTTAATAGTGCCACTGTGTGCTGTATACGCAGTGCTTAAATCTATAAAGCTGCTCCTGGAGAACAAAGTGGGGAAGACACCTGTTTCACTTGAGACACCATTAAATGAATGCAGCCTTAATACAACTGCACCTTTCTTTAGGAAGGGAGTTCTTATTCTATAATGCTTTCCAAACAGATCCACTTAAGAGGCTAATTATTGCCTAAGTTTCAGATCCTAGGTAAGTCAATACAAAGAAAAAGCTGTTTCATACTAAGTACTTTCATCACTAGTGGATAGTGTAAATTTAGAATATTTCCCTGGTGGCTTAGATGGTAAAGTATCTGCATACAATGTGGGAGACCCAGGTCGAGAAGATCCTCTGGAGAAGGCAATGGCACCCCACTCCAGTACTCTTGCCTGGAAAATCCCATGGATGGAGGAGCCTGGTAGGCTACAGTCCATGGGGTCGCAAAGAGTCGGACACGACTGAATGACTTCACTTTCACTTTCAAACACTTCTAAGACTAGTAATCCTTTAGTGTCATCAAATATTAAGATATAAAACTTCTTTGACAAGTCACTGGTTTGGTTTGGTCTTTCTTTTTGTCACCTAAAAAATGTGTTTTGTCTTAAAATTGAATTTAAATTCATGGTAGCATATAGGACAAAACTGTTCTTTCCTTACTGAGCTGTCACAATAAGCATGTAAACAAATGCTCAGACCTAGAGGGAATCCTGTAGCAGTGATCCAAAGGAAATTTAGTAGACATATATATATTTTTTTTAAGAATCCTTTTTTTTGCTATGCTTGTATTGTGGAAAAATTTTAAGTAGAATCAATTACTACAGTTAGTTTCTTTAAGTCTACTGATAGGTTGATCAATTCAATAAACATTTATTAAGTATCTGGTCTGAGCTAAACAGAAAGAATGAAGAAAGCATATTCCCTTCCCTCAAGAAGCTTACTGCATGGGAAAGGAAACATACATAGTTGGTGAAATAAAAATTTGCTTACAATTAGCTTCAGAAATTTTTTGTCTTTCAAAAATTCTATCCTTAGTTAATATAACTTAATTTTTGCTTTTAGAAAAAAAATAGAGGCAACTATTTCCTTAAAAACCACAATTTAATGGATTTAAAGGAAAATAGTGCAATCCAAACTATATGCTTAATTAGAAAAAGACTTTCTACTGCTTAGATCCTGTTTTAAAAGTAATTTAGAAATAACTAAACACATACTTTTGGAGAAGGCAACGGCACCCCACTCCAGTACTCTTGCCTGGAAAATCCCATGGACGGAGGAGCCTGGTGGGCTACAGTTCATGGAGTCGAGAAGAGTCAGACACGACTGAGCAACTTCACTTTCACTTTTCACTTTTATACATTGGAGAAGGAAATGGCAACCCACTCCAATACTCTTGCCTGGAGAATCCTGGCGACAGCGGAGCCTGGTGAGCTGCTGTCTATGGGGCTGCACAGAATCAGACACAACTGAAGTGATTTAGCAGCAGCAGCAGCAAACACACAGTTTATGATAAGTATTTGCCTATTTTTGGAATATCAATTTCCTCTTTTGGAGTTTCTATAAAGTAAATATTTTTTTCTTTTAAATCTTAAATTACAAAGAACATACAGGGAAATATATTTTCTAGGAAAAATTTTAGGAACAATACTATAGATCCTATAAGGGTCACATTCCTTAAAAGGTCTTTATTTTCAATGTCATCATATAAATTAATTTTTCTTATGAAAAGTATCATGCTAAACTTAGCTAGAGAAGAATCTGACCAAAACCAAATTAACCATTTTTTTTTAATATACTTGAAATACAAAGGGACGGTTATATACCTTTAAGGAAAATATTTAGATGTTTTTAAATAATCATCTCTCCATGATATTTTAGATTTAATTTTGTGACCTTAGCAGCAAAAAACCTGGTTTAGTACAAAATGAGAAGATAACTACTTTGGAAGTGAAGAAATCATCCAATATTATTAGATTTTTATTAAAGAGTAACAGAAAACCATATGCTAAACTACTTTTAGATATATACATATCTCCTTTTTATACCATAAGAAGACATTACATTCCTCCATGTCAAATATGGAGGATACCAGCAAAGTGTACACATATCTGGATGTCTTCTTGCACTTACTTAAACTGACCTTTCTGCATGTACTCTCCATCTCAGTACCCTGAGCGATGCACATTTGAAAACCACTGACTAGTTTATCGGAGAAGGCAATGGCACCCCACTCTAGTACTCTTGCCTGGAGAATTTCAGGGATGGGGGAGCCTGGTGGGCTGCCGTCTATGGGGTCGCCCAGAGTCGGACATAACTGAAGCGACTTAGCAGCAGCAGCAGCAGACTAGTTTATATATTCTCCCTCACCATGTTACTTAGAACCATCTTGATGACTTTCAAATTGCTAACAGACACTGGGCATAATACATAGGCACCTAGTTCTGTATCCTTGCTCAACACAAAAAAGGGAAAAACCTAGAATCAGTTAGTAATAAAGTTCTTCTCTCCCTGCTAAATGTTAAAAATTCAGTATCATTCTGACACCAGTTAAATAAAATAAGTATGGTCTTAGTGTTAACTCCGGAGAAGGCAATAGCAAGCCACTCCAGTACTCTTGCCTAGAAAATCCCATGGATGGAGGAGCCTGGTAGGCTGCAGTCCATGGGGTCGCTAGGAGTCGGTCGCGAGTGAGCGACTTCACTTTCACTTTTCGCTTTCACACAATGGAGAAGGAAATGGCAACCCACTCCAGTGTTCTTGCCTGGAGAGTCCCAGGGACGGGGGAGCCTGTTGGGCTGCCGTCTATGGGGTCGCACAGAGTCGGACACGACTGAAGCGACTTAGCAGCAGCAGCAGCAGTGTTAACTCATAGGTTATTATATAAAAATAACTATTCAGTTCAGTTCAGTCGCTCAGTCGTGTCCGACTCTTTGCGACCCCTTGAGTCGCAGCACGCCAGGCCTCCCTGTCCATCACCATCTCTCGGAGTTCACTCAGACGTGCGCACGTCCATCGAGTCCGTGATGCCCTCCAGCCATCTCATCCTCGGTCGTCCCCTTCTCCTCCTGCCCCCAACCCCTCCCAGCATCAGAGTCTTTTCCAATGAGTCAACTCTTCGCATGAGGTGGCCAAAGTACTGGAGTTTCAGCTTTAGCATCATTTCTTCCAAAGAAATCCCAGGGCTGATCTCCTTCAGAATGGACTGGTTGGATCTCCTTGCAGTCCAAGGGACTCTAATAGACTTCATATATAAATATACATAAATATACTTGAATATAGCATGTATATGCAGAACAGCTACTTGTTATATTTGAATGTATATATTTTATATTTATATTACTGTTTTTACATGTCAACATTTTTCCCAGAAAGTTAAAAGGAAAATACTTAAACTGTTTTCATAACACAAATTCTAACTGAAATAAAATGTTCTTTAAAAACTGTAATTAATGGCTGCTATGTCAAATAGTGAACCAAAGGGTCAAACCTTATAATTCACAGTTTGAGAGGTCATAGCTTAAATTATAACTTTAAAAAACTGATTATCTGTAAGTAATTTGACAAATCCAACTAATATACTCTGAATGCATATAAAGTCTTTTTGAGAGTAAAAAGAATGTATGTCCAAGTGGACAGTTGATGGAGGAAATGGCGTTTTTACCGAACAAGGCTGAAGTCCAGCATAATGACTTGGAATGACTTTGAATGAGCATGCAAGGCTGGAAGGCCAAGTGGTATACACATCCAAAGGGAGCATAATGAACAATCTGATCTGCAGACAAAAATATTCCACACACATGTCCAAAGAAAGGAAGGAAAAAATATACACTTCTATCACTTAGTCTTTCATCACCACTACTACTACCCAATTTACAGATAAACTCAAACTATGGAGCATTAATAAATAATCTTTAAAGAAATAATTTTTATAATTTAAAAAATACTAGAAATTCCCACTGTTTTTCAATCTGGGATTGAAAATACTTATGGAGGTAACCTATATTATATATAGTAAGCCAGATTTATAAAATTGCTTTCTTTATGACTCACTTGAAAGTAAATATCATTGCACCTATCTTGATCCCAAGGCCAACCACCCTTCAAGACATAATCTGAAATAATTTTCCTTGCCTATATTTTTTAAATCTAGAAGAATTCCTCTATTAAGAAAGCAGGCCATTGAAGACCAAATTTTTTAACCCATGTCAGAATACAGAAGTCAATAAAAATAACTCATTTTTATATCTTTTTATATATACAATAAGTCAGTTATATATCTATGTTATAATGTTTACTTACGTGTGTATTTTATTTTATTATCAGTCCTTCTTCTTTCTTATCAGGGCTTCCCCTGCGGCTCAGCTGGTAAAGAATCTGCCTGCAATGCAGGAGACCAGGGTTTAATCCCTGGGTTGGGAAGATCCCCCAGAGAAGAGAAACGCTACCCATTCCAGTGTTCTGGCCTGGAGAATTCCATGGACCATATAGTCCATGAGGTCGCAAACAGTCAGACACAACTGAGCAACTTTCACTCATTCACCCTTTCTTATGGGTCCCCCAAAGGGGAAAAACTATGTCTCATTTTTTTCTACAGCTATATCTGACCCCTAGGAAGTTCCTGGCACAGAGCAAACGTTCAATAAATTTTTGCTGGAGGGTGGAAAGAAGGAAGAGAAGAAAGGCAGGAGGCTTATAGTTAGTTAGTCTCTTCTAGAATTATGTATGTTATGGTGGGGAAAATCCAAAAAATAATGTATACTCTATTTACTCAGTTTACCTACCCAGCAATTTGCTGACCCATGCATCTATTCTAGAAACCAAAAAGATCTAAAACAGCTTCCAAAAGTACATATTAAAGATAAAATAAACGAAAAGGATTGAAAGTAGAGTGGGAAATAAGATGTTTATGTATGCATGCAAAGACAATTACAGGAAGAGAAAGGAATTTGCTGTTTTAATTTCTTCAGTTTAAATTAAATCCTATTATAACCACTTATTATAATGCTTTTATTACAATAAAACATTAAGGGAGATTTACTAGTTCCTCATCTGGCCATGTACTATAGAAACATTACATAACCAGATTTTTTCATATCATGAATCATAGAATCTATGAAAGAGACAGATATTCAATTATAATAAAGTGTAATAAGTAAGTTATAATAGTAGAAACATAACTTTGAGAACAAAGAACTCTTCTCTGAACCAGAAAAAAATGTTTGCTGGATGGTAACTGCTTTACTTCAATGCTACTACTATGTCCTATACACATCTCAGAAGAGAGACTTTCATAAACATTATTGGCTCTTGATGCACAAGGAAATATATACACTCAAATGTTACTGGTACAAAGGAGATCCAAACATGTAAATCATTATATCATAAGAAAACACATTTGAAAAATATTCTTTTTTCTTATAAGTGAAAGCCAAACTCTGATTCCACTTAGCCTTTTAATGTTTCTCATTCCGTTGGACCAGCCCACACATACTGGGCTCTGGATAGGTCCTGGGCTCAACCATCTGGCCCTTTACTTAATTCTTTTTTAACACTGACAAGTGTATTAGTAACACTTCTTTGATTGCTGGTAAATATAGAGACACCACACAACTAAGATTTTCCCTAATTCTGAAAGTCACTAATTAGTTGTGGGTAGGGGTCGGGGAGTATTACAAAGATATGTTGAGCAGTACTACAATAAGTAATCTAATTCCCAAGAAGAAAGTATGTTAATCTGCTTCCCACTTCATTAGAGGAATAAAAAACATCTTGTCATCACTAAAGGATACAAAGGAGACCTGGATATTTAGAGAAATGGTAGGTAGGGAGGAAAAATGAATGCAGCATTTCATCAAGAAAATCCCCTACACTTCGTGGACAACAGTCATGGTTTTTCTTGGTATCCTCTGATTACTCTATTTATCAGTGTGTTCCATGAGCGTAGTTTATTCAATTAATATAAATACAATCTTCCAAAATAAACACATATGGTAAATGAATCCTATTTAATAGAACTGATCATTCTACTGGCACTTAACTTATGTATTAAGCAACTTTGGAAACTACCTTAATAGTTTCAAACCAGTAAGGTCTCATTTGCCTGACCTTGCAGTATAAAATACTGTAGGTTTAGAGGAGAGATGCAATTTCTAAAAAGTCATTTACAGAGAATATATGGTCTAATTTGTTTGTTTGTTTTTCCACTGGATAAGAGATAGTCTAATGCTGTTTATTTTCCTGTAAGGTTTAGATTTGTCAAAGAACATCAGCATTAGGCTTAAAATATCATAACTCAACTCCCTAAATCTAAAGATTCTAACTGTGTAAGGTTGAATTGGTTGTCCTCATTTCTAGGATCAAGCAACTTAACACCAAGCAAAAGTCTTTTAAGGGGCTATTTCAGGTTTCAGTCTATCTCCTTTGTTCATCTGGGGAAAGGATGATTTTCTCTTATAGTACTTACACCAAATAACTATAATCTCAACTAAAAACTTACAAAACTGTGGATTGTGATGCAGGTGTAAATATTTCCAAATCTTACAACTAATGAATAAAATTTAATTGGCTTATATGCAGAAGTAAATTTATGAGAGGCTGAAGAATAGAATAAACGAGGGGGGCAAAGTACATTGTTTACTATGTAATTTAAGAACTGTCAGAGAAGTGGGGCATGTCTTATTTACTGGTGTATGAAAAGAGAAGAATGAATGCTTTTGCATACAAATAAATGCAGGTATAGAAACATAATAGAGGCTTCATGTTACAATGGAACTTAAACTTCTCTGGGCAGTGACCAGCTAAGGAGAAACAGAGACGGTTACAATGCAGTGATTAACTAGCTGACAGATCTATTATTCATGGCAGGTATGTAAGCAGTCAGGGCAGCGATGTTGGTGGCCTCTCCTCATCAAGCAGATTTGCCAGTACAGACTGGATGTCTGGAACCAGGCAAGACACAACAACAATAAAACCTAGCGCCAGCTAAGGGAAGATTCAGCACAATTCATCTCCAATTTTGAATAGTACTAGAAATCTTCACTGAAGAAGGTTTTTCCTTGGGATTGGCAATATATTGTATTTATAGGATGTAGACCAACCCTCCCCTCTGATTTATCTTACTGCACTTAGCAACATGCCTAAAACACATACCCAGAAATTTCCAGTATATTACAGAAAAAAAGGAATTTTCAGCATTAGTTGGCAAAAATTTCTGTTGATAGGTATGACCATGATGTCGTTACATGAACAGATGGTCAAAATGAGTCCATTTCACTGACAGTATATTGTGGGGGTCTTTTTATCTTTGAACAACCAAACCAAACAAAAGCATAGCATGCAAGAGGTCCTTGTGCCTTCTCTGATTTGCTTGGTAGCTTTATCTTTGAAATGTGAAAATAAAACTGACATGGACTATAATCCTCCACAGTACAATTTCTGCATAATATTTAATTGTCTATTTAAGTATTCACATTCAAAAATCATCCAGATATTTGCTGCAAATGTCCATAAAAAATCAATTTTCATTTGAAAGGCTGTGCTCTATATATAGATTATTTTTACTTAATAATGTTAAAGTATAACAAATGAATATTCTTAACCAAATAAATTAATAGTCTAGCAGATAACCAATCACTAGTTACTACATTTTGCTTCATGAGATACACACACACTACTATTTGGATGGCTATTATGATAGCCTCATCAATATAATCAACTCAAAATATAATTTACTTTGATTTTTTGAAGTAAAAAGAAATAATACTATGAGGCAAAAGAAAGAGAAAAAATAAGAATATATGTATAACAGCTAGTAGTCAAAACAATGGCTTAAAATTACGCTAAAATGCATCTACACATGTGGCTGTGAAAACTTAACTGCAAGGAAAATTCTGGTTACCCACCTCCAGAAGGAGCTGATGAAGTATGAAGTTTAAGAGTACATCTTTAGTACTTCTGTACCTTAAAATATTGCCGAGTATTAATTTTTCATCAAGTTGTCATTTTCTCTGACATTTGGTTTTATTAATCAAGGCATTTATCATTAATTTGTAGAAAATATCATAATTAAGCCAAATAAAATAAAATCCTTAAAAGGTTAAAATTAGAAAGCAGGTGAATGAGAACTTTGACATTACCCTGTTGACATACAGAAGCTTTTTGAAAGTATGGGAATCAAGTTTATGAAGTGAGTTTGGTGCCTCAATCTTGGGGCTGGCTGGTTTGTTTTTTTTTTTTTTAATGTTATAAAGATTTGATTTAAAGCTCCCTGACAGTTTTGACATTCAGGTGAAAGTACTGCTGCTGCATTTGGAACAATTTGCATATCCCACTGCTAAATGGAATGTTTGAGGTGTGCACTGGTGTAAAGAAATTAAAAACAAGCTATCACACATGCTTAAGTGTATGTGTTCACAAAACTGAAGGTTGGATCACACCACCCCTATCCCCCTCCAATGTAATCTGTGATTTACTCCTCTGTAATAAATTACCCTACCATGTTATTCTTGCTGGAAGATCTAACCATGCGTGTAAGAAGCAAAGTAATTACAGCCCCCTCTTGTATCAAAAACTTTCTTCACACCCTATGAGCTCTATATACACAATGCAGCAACACATCTATTGTAAACTTCTTGCCTGAAATTCTGGATTTCTGACTATGAGTAGCCACTAAATCTTGTCTACATGGTTTTGTTATCTCCTCAAAAATGTATTTTTATTGCTTATAGTTAGTTGTAAAGCTCTTCCTAAAGAGGGATAGGTACTGACTTTTTTACTTTGAGCCAACATGTCTATTTAGGAAAAGGGCAGGGCATATGATCAGAAGAGTTCCAAACTGCTTCAAAAATCAGGGGAGGGACCATAGTACATTCCCAAATAGAAGGCTGAAGGGATACAGCAACACCAACTTTGGCTGATATATTCTGAGACAACAAAAGCTTTTCTTTTTTGACTCATAATGTTAGATTATTTTTAGGTATACATAGAAATGTTTATTTAATGTGTTAAAGGGAAATAAAGAAAAGACCTGAGGGAGTAAGCTGAAGGTCATTAATACTACGAACAAAATACTAGACATTACCTTTAGCCTTCAGATCCTCAAAGGGAAATTCTTAATACTTCTTTTTGTGTGACTGTAAAAGAAAAACACTTAAAATTAGGAATTACATTTCCATAATATCTTTATGATTAGTCATGAGACATAGGTAGCTGAATTTGTATATTTCAACTAATATCTACAGTTTTAAAAAGATAAATAATGGCTAACATTAATTTGTCTATGTGCAGAACAAGTACCTGGTAAAATATAGCATGAGTTTACAATGGAAACCACTGTACAGGGTTTAGTTGGAGAACAGAATATTTATTATAGCATTATTAGAAGCTTTAATAATTGATAGAAATGTTTTTACATTTATATTTTAAAATTAAAACACTAACATCAAATAGTCTGTATCCCATTTATTTGTTTATTCTTAGTTAACAGAGATCTAGCAAAAATCTACTACATATAATACACTGGTAAGCTGGTTTTAGAAAAGGCAGAGGAACCAGAGATCAAATTGCCAACATCCGCTGGATCATGAAAAAAGCAAGAGAGTTCCAAAAAACATCTATTTCTGCTTGATTGACTATGCCAAAGCCTTTGACTGTGTGGATCACAATAAACTGTGGAAAATTCTGAAAGAGATGGGAATACCAGACCAGCTGACCTGCCTCTTGAGAAACCTATATGCAGGTCAGGAAGCAACAGTTAGAACTGAACATGGAACAACAGACTGGTTCCAAATAGGAAAAGGAGTCCGTCAAGGCTGTATATTGTCACCCTGCTTATTTAACTTATATGCAGAGTACATCATGAGAAACGCTGGACTGGAAGAAACACAAGCTGGAATCAAGATTGCTGGGAGAAATATCAATAACCTCAGATATGCAGATGACATCACCCTTATGGCAGAAAGTGAAGAGGAACTAAAAAGCCTCTTGATGAAAGTGGAGAGTGAAAAAGTTGGCTTAAAGCTCAACATTCAGAAAATGAAGATCATGGCATCTGGTCCCATCACTTCATGGCAAATAGATGGAAACAGTGGAAACAATGTCAGACTTTATTTTGGGGGTTCCAAAATCACTGCAGATGGTGTTTGCAGCCATGAAATTAAAAGATGTTTACTCCTTGGAAGGAAAGTTAGACCAACCTAGACAGCAGATTGAAGAGCAGAGACATTACTTTGCCGACTAAGGTCTGTGTAGTCAAGGCTATGGTTTTTCCAGTGGTCACGTATGGATGTGAGAGTTGGACTGTGAAGAAAGCTGATTGCCAAAGAATTGATGCTTTTGAACTGTGGTGTTGGAGAAGACTCTTGAGCATCCCTTGGACTGCAAGGAGATCCAACCAGTCCATTCTGAAGGAGATCAGTCCTGGGATTTCTTTGGAAGGAAAGATGCTAAAGCTAAAACTCCAGTACTTTGGCCACCTCATGCGAAGAGTTGGCTCATTGGAAAAGACTCTGATGCTGGGAGGGATTGGGGGCAGGAGGACAAGGGGACGACCGAGGATGAGATGGCTGGATGGCATCACTGACTCGATGGACGTGAGTTTGAGTGAACTCTGGGAGTTGGTGATGGACAGGGAGGCCTGGTGTGCTGCGATTCATGGCGTCGCAAAGAGTCGTACACGACTGAGTAACTGAACTGAACTGAAGCACTGGTAAGTTAGGATGTATACAAGATAAGATACAGGCCCTATCCAAAAAATATGATTGCAGTGGGAAAGATTTTCATAAAGTGCATAATCTAAAGAGAATAAAAAGTAAATGGGTGGAAAGAAATAGGGAGTAGAAGGTAACACATTCAGTAGAGCTTGAACTGGTCTTCGGTACTTAATGCACTGATATTAGAATGTGGCTTTATGTTCCCAGTCTCAGCAAGCAAGGTTCTAGGAGGGTCCTACAAAGACACGAGCTTTACAAGTGGCACATTGTAAAAAATCCATCCACCTGCTAATGCAGGAGACACAAGAGATGCAAGTTCAATCCCTGGGTTGGGAAAATCCCCTGGAATAGGAAATGGCAACCCGCTCCAGTATTCTTGCCTGGGAAATTCCATGGACAGAGGAGCCTGGTGGGCTACAGTCCATGGGGTTGCATAAAATTGGGCACACACACCCAGAGAGGCAGGGAGGTTAGCCAAATAGATCAGTCATTTTCCAACCAAATGCATTTGATAGTGTAGAATCCAAACTAGGACTGGGAGCAGTAAAGCAGCCGGATGCTGAGGTGATTTTAACACCAATTTGGTGAGCTAAAATATAAAAAGATTTAATTAGAAACAAATCCCCTATTAAATACTGAGTTTGATATTGTATGTCCTTGAAAAGTGATCTCAGTTTCTTATGAAATCACACTGAGAACCCTGATGTCATATTTGCTAATAATCTTCAGACATTCAGCCATTCAAAGTCTTAAAAGCAGTCTTACTAATGGAAAAACATACATAAACACAAGCAAGTCCTGTAAACCAGTACATCTACAGTAAAATTTTTATTAAAATGAAGACAGTCTAAGGTTTTCAACTGACTAGATCTTTAAGATGCAGAAACAAAAGGGAAACAAAGAACCAAACAGCAATCCATACCAGCAATCCTGAGCTTATGATGTACTAACACATAAAAAAGGATCCAGAAAAGGAAGGTTATAGTTCTGTCACAGTAGGGTACCTGAGTAATACCACACTTATTCTGTAACACTGATCTTTAGAAGAGGCCCTAAAAATTCGAATCTGCTACGAGTGAGATAATACCCATTAAGCATGGATAAGCAGAGGATAACTTGGAATGGAAAAGAAAAAAATACTGAGCTTATGGGGATGAAGTAGGGAAGGATACTTCAGAGAAAATTAATTTAGCCATTACATATTATGTTATAAAAGCGATTTTTATTTATTTTTTGTCTGTCTTCCCTACTGGAATGGAAGTTCCATGAGGTCAGGCCCTGTCTCTTTTACTGTATCCCCATGTACATGAATAGTGTCTGCCACATAGTATGAGATCAATGAATATTTACTGAAGGAAAGAATCAACAGCCTGACCAACCTATGAAGGAGGCACTAAGTCTACATCTATTTACAGATGAAACAATTTAAGCTTAAAGAAGTTAAATGTTAATTAAACTTTAAGCTTTTACAACTATCAACTACTGCAACTCATTTTTCATAGTCTTCTACTCAATATTCATTATAGCAGGGGAATCAAAAGATTAGCAAATAAATTGCTAAACTAATGATGTCCTATAATTCACACTACAAGGACAGACAAAGCAAGGTAATAGCATTGACAGTTACATGGAATGATATTTTAGATAGTTCTGGACAGAAAAGCTGCTCAGAGAAGGCAACAATAATAAAATTGCTGAGTGAAGTAAGAGAAAATGTCTAAAAATATCTGGAGGTTATGTGGGCTGTTACAAGGATTAAAGGAGATACACATTACCTTTCTTAGTATAATGGCTTACAAACAGTACTCTCAATAACTATTACTTTATTATGTTGCTATTATTTTTATAAATGGTGAACGGCCTGATAAGATTATAAGTTTGTCAAAGACATCCATTTTTCTTTCCCTACAGCTCCTTAAATAGTGCCCAGCAAGAATTTTCAATAAACATTTATAGAACTGAAAATAGGAAGACACGAGTATCAGTTCACTAATTAGAAAAACAAACCATATGAATACAAGAAAGTTACCATATTTCATAGGCATAAATCAATCCAATTCTGTTAAATTAATGTCATTTAATAATCATTTATGGATTAAAAAGAAAGAAAAAAAGGGAAATATATAAAATGGATATAGCCAATAAGTCATAGATTAAAAACAAAGTAAGAAATAATCAGAAAAAAATGAAGGCATTGATACTAGGTCACTATCTTGACCATTCACAAGCTTTGTCTGCCTCCATCAGGTTAATACACATTTCTAGTACAAGAACCCTTCTGCAGCAAAGTAGTAGAGAACATGGTTAACTTTTACCACAGATTGAAATATAAGTGACAGTGTGATAACTGTCACTGGTAGAGACAGATGTGTAGAACAGATCCCAGGGACTTAGTACGGGGAAAATATTACGAGCTGCATTTCCACAGTGCTGAGATGGTTGAGTAATTAAAAGACAAATTTTGTTCCCTACCTTTTGCCATGTACCAAAATAAAAATCAGAAATATATATTAATATAATAAGTAAAATAATTGAAGAGCTTTAATAAAATGTATGTATATAATTTTCTAAACTCGAAGGTAAGGACTTTTGAAACACAGATAATAGTATATAACATAAACACAAAGATTTCTTA